>CM039583.1:1188683-1272744 GCA_022457205.1 Saccharum spontaneum | reverse complement strand
TCCACATCTTTCAGTCGGGTTCAGTTCAGGAGTACATTGATAAGTACACTGGACTCGTAGATCAATTACTGGCTTTTGGTCGCAATATCGATCCTGTTTAATACACTATGTGTTTCGTTTCGTTGATGGCCTGCGTGCCAACATTCGTAGTGTAGTTCATATGCAACGTCTCACTACTTTGGATACTGCCTACGTGCTTGCATTGTTACAGGAGGAATTGGTGGACCCTGTTCGTTGGCGTGAGGTTCGCCATCCTGACTCGTTCACCTTCACCAAGGCGGCTGGGCGTGGGCCGATGTCGCCACCTCCACCAACGCCTCATGTTGACAAGCCGGTGGCCACGGCACCTGATCACCGTGGGAGTGGTGTCAAAGAGAAGCTATCTACTCTGTGTGACTACCGCCGCACACGCGGCCTTTGCATTCATTGCGGTGAGAAACGTGTTAAAATCTTTAGAATCAACTAGAGTAGTAGATGAGATCAATTCCAACAAAACGGTCTCGGGATCACAAATGCCCCGAGGCTATCTAGCTGCATGTGTTGAAGGAGCTTTGGGAAGTCTGTCATGCTAAGGAGTGCTTGGAGTATGAATGTGAAGAGGAAGATAGTGAAACTGCAGCTCAATTGTGTCTGGCTATCTCTATGGCAGCATCTACCAGCGCGGCCTCTGTAAATGCTATTCAGTTTATGGGCACTGTTCAGGGTCACTCTGCTCGAATTTTGGTGGATTCTGGTAGCTCTCACACGTTTGTCAGTGATTCTTTGGCTGAGAAGCTCTCTGACGTATCTTCTTTCAGTCCCCCTCTTTTGGTGAAAGTAGCGGATTACTCTATTCTGTAGTGTTCTGCTCAATTTCTGCAACTTGAATGGTCAGTTCAAGGTTGTCAGTTTTATTCTGCAGCCAAGGTCCTTCCTCTATCTCAATTCGACATAATTGTTGGCATGGATTGGCTCGCCCAGTGTAGTCATATGCAGGTTGACTGGAAACACAAATGGCTTCTCCTCTCTCAAGATCAAGGACAACATTTCTTGCAGGGGAATTGACTGCTCTGCCTGAGGGGTCTGTATTGCAGGTTTCGACTATTGCCAGTCCAAAAATAGTAACTGAGAAGGCGCAAACAGAGAGGGTCAATCAATGCTTGGAAACCTACCTGCATTACTTTTTTCATGCATGTCCCAAGCAATGGCGTCAATGGTTGGATCAGGACGAGTTTTGGTACAACACCAGTTGGCATTCAGCGCTTAACCGATCCCCGTTTGTGGTTTTGTATGGATACTCTCCGCGCCAGTTTGGGGTGGCTGTGGGTGATGATAAACCTGTCACAGATTTATCCTCTTGGCTGGCAGATCGTGAATTGATGACTGAAGTGATTCGTCTCCACCTTAATCGGGCCAAGCAAAGGATGAAACGTCAGGCAGATGACAAACGTTCCGAGCGCCAGTTTCAGGTGGAAGAAAGTGTCAATGTCAAGATACAGCCATATGTGCAGGCCTTCTTGGCACAGCGCAGCAATCAGAAGCTACCACATCACTGCTCGTGTGGGTACTGTGGCTTATTGGCTTGAGCTCCTGGCTTCTTCCTCCGTTCACCTGGTGTTCCACGTTTCTCAATTAAAGAAGGCGGTGAATGCTCGCCATTCTGTGATAGCAGTTCCTCCTTCTGACGACGTGCTATGGAGTATTCCCGAGCAGATTCTTCAGAAACAATCCGTCGCCAAGGGTACGCATTCCATCCTTCAGGGTCTTGTTAAATGGTCTAACCTGCCTGTGTCCCTTGCTACTTGGGAGGATCTGGAGTTTCTTCAGCAACAATTCCCTTGCGCCAGCGTATGGAGCCGTCCCGGTGCGCAAGGTGGGGGGTGTTATGCCTGCCACCGCTGAGGCTACTACTATTCCTCGTCCGGCAAGCGAAGCCACGGCTGATGGGCAGCAGCCTAGGAGATCCACAAGGCCCAAGCTTCCGAACACAAGGGTGACGATCAACGAGTGGGCGACGTCGTGATGCTCTTGGCCAGCCGCCGTCGCGTGCGCTGAGCTCTGCTATATGTAATAGGCTAGCGTGAGAGAGGGGATCATCAAACCAATTACAATTGTATCAATTACTTGCTTCTCCTAAAAGAACTCATCTGAACCCCAACCTATGCTTTGCTACTCCCTGCCTTACTCCGATTTCCTCTGATCCCTTCCTATTTCTCAATCGATTACCCAGTTCGTAACATGGGAGTGCAGCGAACGCTTGCTGGTGCTTACCGCCGGCTGCCGGGTTTGACGTTTCAGACTTCTGATTATCGTTGGGTACTGGGCTGAGGGATGCGAGGTGGGGGGAGGGGGGGGGGCATGAATTTGGGGGCCCTGTTCAGTCACCCACCTCGCACCTGCCCATCGACGGCCCTGGCTATGTATGTGGGATGGTGGTGGTCCTCATTTTGTTAGACTTTGTGCTTTTGATTTGATCATAACTATTGTTGTCTTGGGATAAATATTGTCGTAACTTGGGTTCTAAGATGGGCTTATGCATCCTGGGATTTCAGCATCAAAATGTGACATGAGTTGGCCTGGTCTGCATGTGCATGTGATGCGCTGCCCATAGTTTGTAATGGGCCAAAACGCCCAAAAATGGATAAAAAAATTCTTAATTTCGGCCAAATTAAAACAAAACAGGTTACATGTAGGTTTCAGTGAAGTCAAGCAGTAAAATATCGAACACAAAAATAATGTGTGTAGGAGGTACATCATTGTTGTTGCTGATCAGATCGATGGTCAATCGAAAGTGAAACAATAATTCTTTTTGCCGGCGAAAATCAGTATTTGATCATGCATAAGGTCCATGCATGGGTCACAAATTGGCAGGAACCTGAATCTCTAGTAATACCGTTCAGTTCATTGTTCCAAGCACTTCAGACTTGCGACGGTACGGTGGTGGGACGGTGTTCAGACGTATGTTGATCATGAGCCGCCGTGATTGCAGTGTGCTGGTGTCAACGCCGCCAATGTCGTGTACTCGTACACGTCGGCGGTGCCGCCGTACTGGTACGGTAGTACTCGTACACGGCCCTCAGCATGTATCTCCTCCGGCTACGGCAGCGAACAGCAGGCCGACGCGGTTTTGCCTCCTATCCTTTGCCATGCTCTTCTTTTATTCTGGAACTGACTGCATGGTGGATTTTTCAAGGTCATGCATGGTCACCAAATCCAGAAGCAAGAAATTGGCAATCGATCCCTGACACTGATCCTGAAAATTCTGTCGTCTGTGCTTTGACATGAGCCCATCTTCCTGTGCAGCACCTGCACAGAACCAGCCAGATGGGCAGACTAAGCCTAGGTGGTCCTGTGATCCTGTCCCCACCAACAAACTGCATCCGGATCACCCTCCAGAGCTGCTACAAGAGTATTAAGCTCCTCCATGCTATATCGAAAGAATGCGGTTTTCCTGTCCACTCCGCATGAACAAAGAAGGTTTGTATGGTTTAAGCAAGCAAAGCGGTTAGGTCTGCACTGGCAACTGACAGCAGACAAGTGCAGATCATAGAAGCATGAAAAGCACTCCCGGTCGGTGGAATCGTAGTCCTTGTCCATCTTCTTACTTTTCAAAGGAGCATTCACCTCCCATGCAGCACCCTCCATCTTAACTCTTGTCTGAAATAAATAAATAGCAAAATATAGAATATCAGCATGTTATAAGTAATTCACTAAGAGACAGATAGTAAGTTCCAATGATAGTGAATACTGATCGAGTTACTACCTTAATTGCACTTGTCAGGACTCCATCCTTTCCACATGTGTTCAGCCATCTGTATTCTCCTTTACCACTTTTGTGATTCATCCAAAGTTGTCTGGCAGCTTCTTTTGCAGCCTTGAGTAATAACTTGTCATGTGATACTGATGTCTTGCGATGCTGCTCTCTATAGAGCTCAACAGCACACTGTCCATGAGGCAGCCAATCCACAGGAGCGATGTTTACAGCCTCCGCACAGTTGAAACCACAGTTGAATCCAGAATGGTATGCTCTCGGTAGTGTCAGAACGAACTCGCCTGACTTCTGAACAGCTCGGTAAACAGAAACTCCTTCTGATTTTAGAACAGATGGAGATAACTGTGTAACCTGCTCCAAGAAAAAACAGAATGAAAATGGATGAGAATGAGATATATATACATATGTTCTCCTGCATGGATGGAAGAGGTATTATATTCTTTCTCAGATACATAATTGAAAAATATTGTTTACAGGAATCGACAACCAACAAAACATCTCTGACAGCTGATTTGTCAATAGATACTAAAAACTTTATGATCAATACCAGGTAATAAAACCAAGTTGCTTTTTATTTAATGCTTAATAGCTTTAGTGGCATTATTCGACTATGCTATGTGATTATGTCAGAACAAAATACAGATGAACTTGGCAATAGGTCACTACTACATATATAGCGATCCACCAGGCACATAACAGAAAAAAAAGTTGTTACCAGCTCATGAAGTAGATCAGGCTGTTCTTCAAACAGTTTGGGTAAGTTGTTTCTCATAGATTCTTCCAGCTTTACTGCTTCACCACCGGGAACACCATACCAAACTTTTGGTTCACCAAAATGCATGTAATTCAGAGAATAAAGAAAATGGTCTTCAACATGCTGCAGCAAAGTCATATAAAAAGATAAATTAGAATGCCCTCCATGAAAAAAATTGTCATAAATCACTTAATTATATGTACTTTTGTTCCAACCACCATATATCAATCTACTCCAAACCGAATACTGAACAGCGCCCACACTAGACAATTATTTTTTGCAAAGTCAATAATATATAGAATCTCTTTACTGAGTAAGGAATCCACATTTCATGAGAGAAATGTGGAAACAGATTAGCTAAGAATCTTACCCAGCAAAATGAAGAGAAGCACATTCCTACATAAAGCCATGGAACTACAACACCAGGTATATCCTCGCCTTCAAATGAGGTAACAGAACCTGGCAGCCGTGGCAGAAAATTCAAGTTCCAACCAGACAAACCATATGGATCTTGCTTATTTCCATCCGAAGAAGATACTTTAACAAAACCACTACCAAACGTTGCAGTGTCCAAATCAGCACCATAATCCACCTAGGCACAGGAAGTTTGACATATATAAGTAATAATTTGATACAATACATAAGAACATAACCTGCTTATAATCTACAGACATACCTCAACTTCATCAGTAGACCCTACGACTATCCGCCAATATTCGCCCTCAATTTCCTCCACTGATGGTTCCCATATTTTTATGTGGTTTCTAATGTCAGAAATGGAAATTTCATCACTCCCTTTCATTCCAAAATATTCCTGCTTGAACCCATCAGCGTATTTCTGAAACTCCGCTAACGTGAAATCAGACCCAGATTGAAAGCCAAATTTCTCTTCGGAGTCCTCACTCGAACTAGGACGCCTGTGTGTCATCCCAAACCTCAGCCTCTTTCTTCTCTTTCTTTTCCTCTGAACTCGAGATTGTGTTGTTTTCTTTGTAGGCTCCCTGTTTTGAAGCTTGTCAACTTGTTGAACTCGAGTATTGAACTCTGTAGTTTCCCAGAAACTCTTCTCCTTCAGAGGACACGGAGGTTTCCAAGAAGATGGTGGGATAATACGACAAATTCCATATCTTTCTGCCTGCGGACGAATGCTAGCAATGTACCCAATTGGATCCTTAAATTCCTATCAGAAAAAATATTATTCAAATGAGACTATAATGTTAAATTAACAAATCCATGACAGTTCTTGCAAGAAACATCAAGTTATCTAGTTTTCGCATGTCCAACTTAACTAACCTTTCTGATAGTTTTTAACATACAGGTGGACAAACTTTTAAAAGTTTGATTTGATTACACGAATCTAAAACATCAATAGAAAGAAAAAAGGAGTACTATCTTATCAAGCATAACACATTGCAAAATTTTGCGCAGAGACAAGTAATCCACAGAGACAAACCTCTTCAGTTGGAGTGAAAATGGGAGCATTATCAATTTCAGGTCTCTGTGATTCATCTGGACGCCACTTTCCACATGTCTACCCACGAAAAATGAAGTATATAGGTTAGATACATATAATAATCACACAAATATCTTTATCAACTGATCCAAATTATAGCATTTACAAACATGCAAATCGTTTCATCCCTTAATTAAGGTCACATTATTATCTGATCTGCCTTAAAGTCCTCCCATCCTAATCTCACCCCCCTAAAGAAGAACCTACATCAAACTGTACATCCCCGTTGGCAAATCAACATGATATGGTCCATATGGATCGACGCAATCACCTAACAGTGCCATCCAATTTACTCAGGATTCAGTACCCAAACGATTTTTTTTTCTCATGAATGCATGCATGAGCACGACAGCAAACAGTTGCATCTCCTCAATGCAACCAGCACATAATAATAAATATAAATATACTACTCCGATCCTTTAATAATATAACCACACGAAAAATTGCATCCTGATTGATAGATACACGTGCGGTCGCTCATGAGGCAATATAACGAACACTTCTTGAGCATATATAAACAAGGAAGGAAACGAAACATCTAATGCATATGGGTACAAACAATGGCAGATGGATCTACGTGCATATCTGGTGGGCGACCGACCCGTACCTGCGAGGCCACGGCCATGGCGCTGGGCTCCGGCGAGGCCGCCGCGCGCCGCCGCCGCAGCGCATGCGCTTCTTCTTCTCGCCGTGCCGCGTAGGGCCGGCCTCGGCGGATGTGGAAAGCATGGGCAAGATCTGGTGACGAAAAACAAGACCTTGTGCTTGGTATCACGAGAGGGATCGGATCGGTGGTAATAACGACGATGCACATCAAGTCATCAACTGCATGCACTCGGCCAGTGCGGTATTTGACTTCGACCGACTCGGTCTAGGAAGCCGTGCGGAAGGCGGTGCCGGCCTTGTGTGGTTTTTTTTTTACAAAGCAACTGGTGCCTTGTGTGGTGTCACAAATTCAACACCAACGCCTTTCAGCCCAGCCCAGCCCATGGAATTAATCCCTTGTATTCTACAGTGGAATTCCTTCTACAGTTAGTGACATCAGCAGGCCGGCTTCGTTTTGTGACACCAACAACCCGAGTCCAAGGCCCATTATATTATATTATTTGTGTTTGTTTAGATCAATCATGTGTTGCTTTCTTGCTAAGGGTCTACTTGGCAAGGCTTCGGCTCTAGCTCCGGTAATTCTCCAGAGGAGCTCTACAAAACACTTTAGGAGAAGGAGCCATTTTCTGGTGTAAAGGAGTCGAAGCTGTTTTTTTACCAAGAGTCGGAGCCACAAAAAGTGGCAATATGAGTTTCAAGTGCTCTGGCTCCTCCGAAGGAGCACTTGAGGGGTAGTCCTGTCAAATAGGTCCTAAATATTAGTCCATTGTTGGATAGCAAATCGACATCCTATAACTTAGCCTACATTTTCATTCTCCTCACTAGACATCTCACCTTCTACGAAGTGACCGCAAAGGCAAATGGACCGACGACCGTCGGCCGATGCCTATCGCACTAAGAAGATTGTCATCATCTTTAGCCTCCAACTAGTAATCGTGTATCACAAGCCGTAAAATCAAAGGGTAGCACGCATTTCTAGTGAATATGAGGAGGTTTTTTGCTTGTGCACGGTGCGATAAGGTTGATTACAAGTAGCGGATCACAACTAAGCATCTATGGGTTGAGGATCTATTAGGAATCTGCCAATCAGGGCTCTTGCTTGCCCTACTTATGTAGTCTAGGGTAGGGTTACATATAGAGTCCTGGTCAATTTACAGGTAAGTTTTCTAGTCAGTTACACAAGGAAATTTAGTCAGATCTTTACAGATAGAGTTGGTTTCAATTTATATCTTGCGATGCCTTCTTTATAGAGTAGATGAGGTACCTATCCGATTAGGCCTCCCAAGTAGTCAGATTGGGCCACCCTTTCCTGATTTACGATTTCCTTTGAGGTGAGGATACCTAGGGCCCATGTAGTTATAATAGCCCATAAGCTTTCGTGCGATTTGGAGAATCGGACGGAGATCTAGTCATAGTTGAAGTACAAATGCAAGTTCTTTCTGTCTAAGTGCACCGAGTGTCCCGGATGCTTTATGTCATCAAGTCCGAATGATTTTTCTATAGTCGCAGTTCATCGAGTTCACATGAGCGAACTTGATGGGTCTACCCCTCGGGCCTTCGAGCGTCTCACAAAATGGGTCAGAGGTTTAACTGTAGTATTCTTTTAGTCTTATGATCCCACCGGGTGATTCGAAAGTCAGAAGTTGACCTTCATGAAGTACACCGAGTGGTCTTCTAATTTCAACTTGACAGCTGACCTTGGATGGGTTTTCTAAGAGGTCTTTGTCTTATGTTGAGTCAGTAATCAATAGTCGGCCCTCGATAGATCTACCAAATAGTCATTGTCGCCAGATTAGATCGATCGAGTAGGGATATTGTGAGATATCATGAGGATAGTGGGTCGCATCATCATGGGAGATCAAGAGGTTCCACAGGGACGCTAGGTTGCATTGTAGGCGGGGATGACTAAGCACCCCATGGTGGAACGACACATGACTCCAACCACCAGCGCTAGCACCATAGCTGTCATACACTCACTACTTGAACACTTGTGGTTCACGCGGCACCACCATAGATGCCAGAGGTGAACCTTCGCATCCACGACCTGCACACACACCTTCATTGGGATGGGAGCCACACAATGACAGGTGGAGACGTCTGTGAGCAAAGGGTCCATGAAGGTGAACCCGACTGCCTAGGGCCTGTTGACAAGTTCGGCATAGATATTTGTTAGGGGGCGAGGACACATGGTCTATGAACTCAGCACTAGAGGGCCACACTATGGGCTCCATGGACACACAGACCATTACTACTCCAGGGACTCATCCAGCACAATGCCGCACAATAGCTTCAGTGGATGCCGATCGAGCATGCCGAAGCTTGGTGCGACCATGGCGTTGCTTCTGCACAAGACATTCCCCACTACGCGCTGCTCCTAGCAACTGCGGCTGTCGTAGCCTCGACAGTCCAGGTGATACCATTGGAGGCAGTTTGACAAGCAGGCGCCGCCTAAAGCTAGTAGTGACAACGAAGTCATGTCCTCGCTGGACTCCACCTCTTGCCCTCATCCTAAAGAATGACTCGGTACCGACGACAAGTCACCGAGCTACCACAACCACTATAGGATTAGGGGCACTAGACCTAGGGTTGTAGGCATCGGATCTACCCATGGAGGGCATGGGTCTGACTCATCGTTGGCAATCCCGATCGCCGGCCATCCTGTAGAAGCATAGCAAAGTTTGGAGAAGATGAGAGGGAGGAGTGGAGGGGAGAGGAGGCTATGGCCTGTGGCTATACAACTTATTGAGCACTACTATGGGCTACCACCATTGCTCGCCAGCACGCAGCAATAGCGACGATGGCTGGAGGGGGTGCCTCAAGGGGAGGCATTTTGGCAGCGACCGCGCATCGCCTTGAGTCGCCTCGTGGAGATGAAACAATAGCTATACATCTTTCTGGAGGTATATTTCCTAGCAGGACATGGATACGCCTATAGCACTATCCAAGGGCCAATCTAGTAGAGAACGACGCCGGGTTTGATGCATTAAACAACGGGTTCAAGCCAATTAGAGAACCTTGGGAATATCTAATACTTAAGTCGAGAATTTATAGAATGTCTAGGGTCAACGGACCTTCAAAATTAAATAGGCTAAATTCACCCCCTTGTACTTTCCGTATAACACTAATGTGAAACATCCTAGCACCTTCCCCACCAATGTGCCTCTCCTTATTTCAAGCCCACAATCAATCTTATCTTGTTCCTCTTCCGTTCGACTCTCGAACTACTCTTGCCCCTAACTAATCATCCACTCGCTCTACCATCCTCCCTTCCCTCTTCTACTTCCAAATCCATGATCCCTCGCCTGCGGCATCCGATCTCGCGGTGCCACTGCCATTGGATCAACCACCCCAAGACCACCTCCATCACTAATCACTATGGTGACCCCCACCCGCGCTCCCTCGTCTCTACCACTATCTATCCCAATCCGGTAGTGGCATTACCATAGGACCCGCCTCCCCCCATAGCCGTCACTGCTAACAACTACAAATCTAATGCCCCTACCACCTAACCCTCCCCAACCTGCCTCTAACACCAATATCGCCGACAGCACCATTGTTGCCTGCCCACCCACACCCACACACCACAAGCGCCATGGGCCGGGCAGTCACTCGCGGAAATCCCTCTAGACCTGTCATTCATAATCTCCACCCTAATCCTAAATCTTGAAACCCTAACCCCAAACGCTGACCCAAACCGGAGCTCGTAGGAGTTGATGAGGTCGCTGGAGAAGGACGTGCTCCCCTCAGTGGCGATGAAGGTGTTGCCGAAACTTGAACTCAATTTTATTACTTCTTTCTTATTTCCCCTTTTTGGCATTTTTTCGGGAAGGGTGGCTTTTCCTAACTGGAAACGCTTTAAGTTTGAATCGAGAACCCTCTTGGTTTAGATTTTACATCCCATCTAACATAGTTCCTCTTTTAGTTATTCTTTTCCATCGTGTTGGTGAAATTGGGGAGGGGGGTACAACCAATTCTTATATACCTCAAGCCATGGCACCGACCATGCCTGCTAGACATTCTTCTACAGTGGTTCATCAGTATTAACATCGCCCGTACAAAGCATTTATATATAGAACTGAAAATTATTTCACCCTTTAGCAGCAGAAATTTCTTAAACCGCTAGCTACTTAGTCGTACCCAATCTAGAGATATATGGTTTCCTAATTTTTACAAAAACTTCTTTCTAATTAATATTAAGATGCTACAAATTTCAGGTTGGACAAAAGGAGCAAGAACGCAGTCAGAGGACAAATGGTGGCATTTTTATTTATATTGTCATGATGGTGTTGCAGGTAAGGGACCCACCGACAATGGTTTGACTCATCCTCTGAATTCAGGACAACATATCTAGTATGGATATTATGATATCCCGAGGATATGCATGATATAACAAAAATAAGCCCAGGGATATGCATGATATAAGCAGCAGCGCTCAGTGTGCAGGCATCGTCTACTACAAAACCAACTACTCAGGTATTCTGTCGTCCACGCCTTTGTAGCATTAAAAAAAAAGAAGAAAGAAAAGAAGATGTCAATGCATTGGTCAACCACCTAAGAGCAGCATAGTGGCTGATAATTGGCTATAATGCTGTATTTTATTGTCATGTCAATCAATTTAATAGATAGCATTTTCATATAATAGTTGACTATAAATGGATACTATATATAATATTAATATTTTGGACACTCACTCCATTCATTCTATCATTAAGCTTAATTGTTGGAGCCTACGTTGTAGCCAGCCATAGCCCATAGATTTGCAGCCTGCTGCCTACATCACCGTACCTTTGTGCACTTGCTATAAGTACCGTAGGAAATGATAGACCTTCAAGCGGCTCTCTCTGTCTCCACCTCCTTATTATCCCAATTCCCAAGGCAAGCCTATCCCACACAACAAATACCAATCTTGGAGGTGGCTGCAATGGCGGCGTCCGGCTGCGGCCACTCCACTGCAGCAATTCTTGGCGGCGTGCAGTTCGCGGTGCGCATCCTATGCGGCCGCTGGTTCATGCTCTTCGCTTCTACCATGATCATGTCCACGAGTGGCGGTGCCTACATCTTCGGCGCCTACTCCAAGGCGCTCAAGGCGTCGTTAGAGTATGATCAGGACACTCTCAACACTATCAGCTTCTCGAAGAACATCGGCATAAGCTTAGGCATCGTGTCAGGCCTCATCAACGAGGTGACCCCGCCGTGGGTCGTGCTGCTGGCCGGCGCCGCCATGAACCTGGCGGGGTACCTCATGGTCCACCACGCCATATCCAAGCCCGCCACAGCTCGGCCACCGGTGTGGCTCATGTGCTTCTACATATTCCTCGGCGCCATCTCTCAGACGTTCGCCAGCACGGGAGCCCTCGTCACCAGCGTCAAGAACTTTCCGAACGACCGCGGCATCGTGCTCGGCATGCTCTTGGGCTATGCCGGCTTCAGTGGCGCCATCTTCACGCAGCTCTACCGTGCCTTCGGTGGTGGCGAAGATGGCGCGACTCTTTTGCTAATCTTGGCATGGCTCCCCACTGTCGTCTCGCTGCTCTTTAGCTTCACCGTTCGTGTCATCCCACGAAGTAGCAGCACCGCGGCGATGGCGAAGGGGCTCGGCCGGGAACGCAAGGGCGTGTTGGGTTTCCTTCGTGTCTCTGTCCTCATTGGCATCTACCTCCTCGTTCTAAATGTGGTCGAGGTGAAGGTATCCCGACTCCCGACGCATGTCTACCGCATCACGAACACCTTACTCCTTTTCGTCCTTGTCGTCGGCCCACTCATCATCGTCGTGAAGGAGGAGTACCACCAGACCTGCTATACGCTTCATCCGCCGACGACTCCATCCTCTTCTGCACCGCCGTCGTCCTTGCAGCAAGACGTGTCAATTCGTCCGTCAGCTATGGGAGAGCAAGAGATCAGCTACTCGGTTTTGCAGGCTCTTTGCAGTAAGCACATGCTACTGCTCTTCGTCACCACCGCCTGTGGCATCGGCGGCATTATGACGGTGGTCGACAACATGAGCCAGATTGGGCAGTCAATAGGGCACTCACAACGCACCATCTCAATGTTGGTGTCCCTCGTGAGCCTGTCCAACTACGCAGGGCGTGTGCTGGCTGGCTTGGGCTCTGACTATGTGGTAGAGTGTTACAAGCTGCCACGCCCACTGGTGCTCACGATAACGCTCCTCCTCGCCTTCTTCGGCCACCTTCTCATCGCCTTGGGTTTGCGTGATGCTCTCTACGCCGCATCGATCATCATGGGCTTCTGCCTTGGCTCTATATGGACGGTGTTGTTCGCCGTAGTGTCGGAGGTGTTTGGGCTCAAGCACTTCTCCACACTCTACAATTTGTCAACGCTGGCAAGCCCCGTCGGATCCTACGTGCTGAGCGTGCAGGTGGCAGGCCGTATGTATGACCATGAGGCGCAACGGCAAGGCCATCTCCGGCAAGATCTCGCCTGCGTTGGGGTTCAGTGCTTCAGGGCATCATTCGAGATCATCGCCGGTGTGACATTGCTCGGCATGGTGGTGTCCCTAGTGATGACGTGGAGGACGAGGGCATTCTACCATGCTAGGTTCAGTGCTAGTGGTGTTGCAATCACACCCGTCACGGCAGATAAAAACATCAAGCAAGAAGGGGGGTTGGCCGATCAAAACAAAACAATAGCTACAAGTCAAAGTCTGAGTATTTGCTAGATAGTACTATACTATATTGCAAGATTTCAATTTATATGTATCTATAACATAGTGTCAAGAAGGGTTAGTATTACATGAGGCTGCATTGCATACTGACGATGTACGTTATATACCCTATGTATTATCGATCATTACTTCAGTGTGGTTAATTGGTTCGTTTATTTGTGCCATGGTACATTATATATTGAAGAACCAAATACTCTTGTTAGGGTAATTTTAATTTTGGTGATTTTGTGACAACATGACTGATGGGACTACCAATGTTTACTAGTATACGGGGACTTTTTCTCAAATACGCAAAAGATTTGCGTATCATTGCAATTAAGAAGAAGAGAGTTTTCGGTACAAATGACGCGCTTCTAACGCACTAAGCGGTCTAACATGCGGACCAACCTAGCAGATTGCTCTCTGATTCGATATTACATAAATAGAACAACCAACATGCGAACACCGCCTCACCCTACGGGCCTTCCACGAAGAGCTCGCACGCGCGCCCATTGAACGCCGGAAACAGCGCGTCAAGGGCCTCCACCTGGCTCGACGACAAGGTCCCGTTGAATGCCGGAAACAACGCATCTTATGGTATATTCCCTATCTAAGGATTTCCTCATCCCAGTGATCCAACAAACCAAGCATTACCAATCCAGGGATGGTCTCATCTGATCCATATATGTCCAACCAACCAAACACATCCTTAGACTCAACACAAAATAGGGATGGCATTTGTAGCACAAGACCTTGCTTCTGGTTCACGTAATGGTTCAATATCAAGCAGAATAGCTTTGTACTATACTGACAAAAACGCCCAAATTAATGAGAGACTATGCCTCAGTAGTCAGTACTGAACAAAAGGATAACAAAGTTTCTCTAAATAGAAATTGAAAACCATTAAGAGTGGACAAGAGCAATATCACGGTTTATATAAAAGGTTATGGTTTCAAGTGACTTGAGTGCATTCATGAATATCATCTTAAGAGGGATCTGAAAGATCTGCTTTTGTGCCTAAATACAAAGCAGCAATGTAAAAGGATAATTAGGCATGGGAAAAGATTTATTCTTCTACTACACTTCAACAGACGAAATTATAATTGCAGTGTCATGCACAACCACATAAAGACACCATAGCACATAGGAACATAATAATGGGACTAAGACGTCCAACAACAACCAGGTAAGAAGGCCGGATGACGGTAAAATCTACAACGGGATAATATAAAATTTAACTGAGATTACATGCAACCTGCATGTCTAAATAACAAGTGTTCTGGTACAATGAATTGAACAAAACTTCCAATAAGACATCAGATTTTCTTGACTAAAAGGTTTAGTCAAGACTACAACTACACATTTGTCCTAGCATCCAGCCCATACAAAACAACCTATATTTTGAATTCAGTAAACTCCCCTCAAATGATCTTGCCATATGCAACATTGATAAGCAATTCAATGGCATTACGTAAGAAATTACACAGCATAAAAGGCACATGTAGAATGATTCAAATAATTCAAACAGTCAATAAAAAACTAACACTTCAAGGCAAAGCATACCCACTACCACTTACATCATTCTGAAGAACAGACATCTGCCTCATGCTGTCAAGTAACTGAGAAAACTGGTTCTCACTACGATGATACACAGGTTCCAGGGTTGCAATAATTAACCTCATCGGTATGTTTCAAAAAAAATAATAATTAACCTCATCGGCACGAATAGAGAGTCCAGCAAACAACCTCCTGCTCCATCCATTCCCTAATCCCTACGCATAGTACAAAGACATTTTCAGTTATATGTTGATTCTGTGCAAAATTACACTGCATATCTAAGCAACACTTCTAGTCCTTATAGTTGTTAAAGTGATCTGCAGATATATTAAACATATAGAATATCTAGTGAAAACCATATCAGCACTCTGGACATCCATATATTCTTTTTGCGTTCTTCTTCATAGGGGGGCCGTGAAAGCCTCGGTCTTCCCCTACACCCTCCTTCCTCAGCAGCCGGATCCGGCCATGGTCGCCCCCGCCCTGACCTGGCTCGGCCGCCACCACCGCCGCCAGAACCCTAAAGCCGCCCCACGACCATCCCCACCGCCAGGTCGGCCTCCCTTCCCCGAACCCCCCTTCTAAAGTAGCCATATTTAGATACCGAGAAAGGGTGTGTCAAGAGTTCCAAAAACATTTTCTTTCATTCAAGCTGAAGCACAGCACGACAAACACCGCCAACGCCACCCACCCCTGCCACCACCCCGCCGCGTCGCGCTAGGGTGCGGATGGAGCTCCGACGACCGCTAACGCGGCCACCGAAGCTCCGTTCGCACCCTAGCGCGACCGTGGCGACCGCCAACTGACCCACACCCCCACCCCCATAGCCAAATCCACCAGGTAGAAACCTCAAGAAATCATCACCAAAGTGATTTCGGAGCACACATCAAGAAAATCGAAGAAAATAAAAACGATTCCAGATTACCTCGGAGGAGAGAAGAAGAGAAGCTCCTCCATACATAGATGGATGGTTGGCCGGCTCCATCAACCCACAACCAAAGCAGGCTCCGAGAAGAAGAGGTGAAGGAGAGGGGAAAAGCTTCGCAGATCCGAGCAGCTCAGACCTTGTTTAGTTCCAAAAAGTTTCCCAAAAAGTGCTACAGTAGCCATCATATCGAATCTTACAATACATGCATGGAGCATTGAATGTAGACGAAAAAAACTAATTGCACAGTTTGGTTGGAAATCGCGAGACAAACGGTTTGAGTCTAATTAGTCTATGATTGAACACTAATTGTCAAATAAAAACGAAAGTGCTACAACAGCCAGAACTAAACACGCTTTCAAAAAAAAAAAAGGAGAGGGGAAAGCTCCAGAAGGGACGAAGACAAGCTCTTTTTCCATACAAAAATACCCCTCCGGTTGATATATACCGTACACAGCAGAAACTACCCACTCCCGGACCAAAATAAAACACTATGTGTGTGGGTCCCTAGCGCTAGATGGACGGTCCAGATAGACCCCCCTCCCCGGGCCACGTACACAAACGGTGAGACTTTTCCCCTGGCACGAGGGAGGCCTCCATCTGCAGCGATAGCAGTGGTGAGCCACGGCAGAGAAGGCACAAAGGCTGACGGCAAAGGTTGTCGCAGACATGCAGGAGGCATAAACGGCCGTGGCGTGGAGCCGCGATGCGAGGCCCTCCGCCCACACCGAACACAGAGGAGCATGTCTAGACGCGTGGCGTGGAGCCACGACGCGAGGCCCACGCTGAACACTGAGACGGCGCAGGGCACGGGCGGGCTCAAGTCAAGCGTATCTGGCTTCGGCTCCGACCAGTTCGACGATTCAGACTGCGGCAAGAAGAATCGGATGATGCGCTTCTTCAACTGGTTCTTCTTCATCTCGCTGCTGCCCGTCACCGTGCTCATCTATACATCCAGGACAACGACAACCTGGGACGCCACTGGGGCTACGGCGCCTGCACCGCCGCCATCGCCACTGGCCTCGTCGTCTTCCTCGCCGGCACCTGCTGCAGGTACCGCTTCAAGCGTCCACGGAGAATTGTCACAGAGGGGAGAGGGCATCGCAGATCCCGCCGGTCTTGGCGGCGCAACGTTGGCGGGCCAGGAAGAACGAGAGGCTGGGAATGGCGCCGCAGAGACCCAGATGTCCATGTGCTTCAGCATAGACAGCCACGTACGCAAAACCAGGTTTCAAAACCACCTCAAGGGGTTACAGATACGGTTTGGAGCAGTTTAAGGTGCAGAATACATGATTTTATAGTTTAAGGGGTGAAGTAGACACCAAGGCAAACGTCAGAGGTTATAACTTCATTTTGAAAGACAACCCCATTCCTACGCTTCCATAGTTGCCAGCAGCACAATGCGATGAAGGAGCTTTGTCCCTGAGGAAACTGCAGACCGACTGCACCCCATAAGCTTACTGCGATTGGACACTCGAAGATGAGGTGTTAGGAGTTTCCTCTGCTGCTCCGCAGACCACGCATCCAGGTGTATCAACTATTCTTTTACGATAAAGATTGGATCTGCATTGAACTCTGCCTTTGATCAGAAGCCAGATGAACAGCTGGACCCGTGGCGGAGCTGCATCACTCCAGATGAAGGAACAAGCTTGGTCTGTCAGCTGTCCTTGCGCTTTGAGTAGTTTGTAAACTGCATTACTCCAGGTGAAGGAAGAGCGGAGCTAACTCTCTAAAGTACACACAAGATATAGAGAGGTGTTGGAGGGTGAAAAAAATAGAGTTATTTTTATTCAAATTGTTCTCCACATAATGATTTAGACAGTGAATTTAAATAGAACTTTCGGAGATGCTCTAATTGTTTTCTAACTAGATAAATACCCCTACGCGTTGTTGCAGGACTACGCGTTGTTGTAGGACTTCCTTATAAACAATATTGTTACGTCATTGCGTGTGCCAAAAATAGGTAAGCTAATGGAAGAATAAAATAAAATGCCTTATAAAATATTAGAACAATGAGAATGTTACGACCAAACAAAATAGTACAACACGGAAGATATAGATGTTGATACTATTTACTATAATAAACTTAGTTAATTAAACTTTAAAACAATTGACTCATGGAGATATGAAGCGAGACATGTAATATGTAGTGCTCCATTCATTTTAAATTGTAGGTGGTTGTCTCTTTTCAAAATACTCTCTTCACATTCTTCTGAAAATAACTCCACGTTATGTTTCTGGGGAAGTCAAACTAAGTTTGACCAAATATATTCAAACCTAAATCAAACTAAGTAATATTTATGGTAAGTAATAAGTATCATAGAAATAGTATAATACACTTTTACAATAAACATATTAGGATATATGAATGTTGATATAACATTTTTTATAAATCAAATCAAACCTTTGATTCCTTATTAAAAAAAAAAACGAGACATGTAGTTTTTTTTAGATAAATAGAGTACATATAGTTTTTGCTGCGCATACAAATATTAACTATATTTAGATTAGATACTTCTTATGCTTATAGAAAATTAAGATGACTTATAGTTCAGGACGGAGTAGGAAGTAGGTTTTAGGATACTTTGGCTGTCCTGTGACTCCTGTCCCGTCGATCCCGTCTCAGCTATGCCAAATCTTCCCACGCCCCACGGAGATCTCACCGGACCAACTGTATAAGCTTACTTGTTATGAGTGCCTTTAATGTGATTTGCTGAAAATTCTTTACCAAGTAGTATAAGATCTTTCTGCCTTGTGCCAAACTGCTCAAAAAAGTTCAGAATTCTGTCTCAGCATAATTAAACTTGATGCTTGGCCTTAGTTGCTACTAGTATCTCTGAAAGCTGCAAGATGTTTAGAGCTGAAGAAGGAAAGCAGTCCCCATGGGGGAGTACGTTCTGCGTGGCCTTCAGATGTTAAAGATTGGATCCATGTTCGCAACTGAAGAAACAAACAATGCAGAGTTGTCAGGTGTTCGGAAATGAAGAGCTGATGACGATGCATCATGGTTGCTTGCCCTTTTTTCCCATGTGGTTGTACAATGTAGATCAAGCAATGTACAGTGTATGAGATTCTTCTGAGAATGAGAATGATGTATCGCTTTACGAGATTGTATATATGAGAATGCATGAGGTTTTGCTGTGACGAGTGTACAAATGTTCCGAATTTTTTTGAAATAATATTATTTAAATAAATAATTATAAATTTAGATACTACTTTTAAGAAATTGCAAATCTAGTAGTGGCAAGTACTAATCGGGTCTTATCGGCACCTGGCAGGCCGATTGGGCCGCAGGTCGATTGGGCCTTAATACCTATGGACACTTATGGACAACTTTCGAATGGATTCTTTTTTTTTCAGCTCGTCTAAATCAATTTGCACACCGACTTATCCTATTGCCACTAATCCAAATCCCAAGAGGCTTATTCCACGGGTATGCTATTCTAATATGATGTATATATTATTTTTAAATCAAGGACGATACGTTCAAATTTGAAGCATGGTAAATTGGTAATGGTGGTGTGACACAAGTTTCGGCGTACTCTGTATGTTTTGTTTTCTTTTGTTGATCCAAAATAAATGTACTATGGATCTAAAGAAATGATCAAAAATTTTAAGTAGATGTTAAAATTAAGCGCAACCCATTTTGTTTGGATCTAGCATTATGTTGTTCGGCTGATCGTTTTTGCGGCTCTTAAGCCAGTTGATGTCATTTTGTTGTGAGAGAAAAACATTGTACCATGCCTGATAAGGTGGGCTGATAAGTTCAAACAAACATGTTTTCAGCTTCACTCCATATTTTTTAGCCAAACAAGTTTAGCTCCACTCACTCAGTTTGAGGAAAAAAAAAAGATATAGTTGTGAGAGCACCTAAAAAGGTGGTCTACAAACTCTAGGTTTTTTTGTGAAGCTGCTTCACGGTGGAGTTTGTGGAGAAGTCCCAAACACACCCAAAAACTATATTCTTAATCATTGTTATCCTAAACAACCGGGAAGCATCCGGTCGGAGCGCTCAGACCGGAGCCCTGCGCCGAACAATATGCGGGAGGCAGTACGCATAGTGTTTTCTATTAAGCGTCCTAATATCCATTGAGCACTATAATATTGATATAAAGTTCGTCTTCGCCCGATTTCATATACAAAAGTTATAAATTTTTGAAATAACTATAAAAGGCAGTGCTGTAATAGTTAGAGGCATTTTGGTTACTTGTAACTTCTCTCTCCTATCCACTCCCGAATAATGTTGTTTTAATAGCCATAGTGTCAAAGAGCTAATTACCGGAATTGAAGAATGTCGTTTAGCAAAGAAACATTGAGCGATGTCCATTAGCAAATACCACCATTGAAGACTGTCCTATAGCAGAACAAAAAAAAGTTATGATTCTACATCTTCTGACAACGTAAATACTTATGCGTTTCAAAATATGTGGCTAAAATATATACTATTTTCTTATCTAACTATCAATAGAAAAAAAAATGATTGATAGAAAAAGAAGGAAGAAACACATCCGTGCTGCGTGGTCTCCTAGCTATCGGCCCCTGGAATGCCGATTGCTCTATCGGCAATTATAACACCCACGTGGACAAGACGTCTGTACTGGCAATGATAACACCCACGTGGACAAGACGTCTGTACTGGCAATGATAACACCCACGTGGACAAGACGTCTGTACTGGCAATGATAACACCCACGTGGACAACACCCACGTGGACAAGATGCCTGTACTGTGTGAGACCTCCTATTGGCAATCCAAACGCCGACAGGTTTCTATCGGCTCCTGAAACGCTGATTGGTCTCCTATCGGCATCTAGTCCGCCGATTGGCATCTAAATCTGCAATTTTGTTATTACAACTTCTAGATCTACAATTGATTATTAAAATAATATTATATCAAAAAAATCTCCCAAATGTTCCATCACTTGTCTGTAGTTTTGGTTTGATTTTACTTGATCAGCTTATTTATTACAGTGTATGGATGCGCCCTGAAAAAAGCAACTGAGATTGTTCTGAATAGGAGTACTTAGCAGAGTGATCAGTTCACTTGGTGTATGCTATTAAACAGAGTGCTACTAATAATTTAAAAATCCAGTGTAACTCAGTGCACTAGGATTGTCTTGTATCGTCATGGGAATGAGCCGGCGCATGATGCATGCCGTGCATGCTTTGCAAGTCGTGTTCACAAATCAAACTGCGTATCCTAACATCAAATGTAAGTAAATGATTAGTCAAGACTGCGTATCCTAACACCAAAGATAAGTAAATGATTCGTCAAGTAGGTTATATGTAGCATATGGGTAGCAGAAAGGCCCCTGCAATTTTCGGCACTGAACTG
The DNA here is from genome assembly GCA_022457205.1 of Saccharum spontaneum. NCBI lineage: Eukaryota > Viridiplantae > Streptophyta > Magnoliopsida > Poales > Poaceae > Saccharum > Saccharum spontaneum. The sequence goes on along the minus strand of CM039583.1, from coordinate 1,251,643 downwards.
ACCCAAAGCAAAGTTCCGAGTCATAACTGAACAAGTTCGTAGTCAGACGGTCATCAGTGCAAACGCAAAACTGAGTACTGAGTTCCGGAAAAAGGAGCAAAATTCCAGAAACAGCGCCGTGCAACGATGAATGAAATCAACGTCAATGGCATTTCGATGAAAGTATGTGCGACTTTATCGACGATGATCATATATAGAACCATCCATAGCAAATAAACGAACCGGTCCTCCTAAATCTATAACATGGAATCCAGATATATGAGTAGAACAGCAATCCTAACTTGAACTACTGAACTCTGGACATTGATGAACTGAAGCATCAGCCAAACAGACAAGTTCACATTCAGAGCACAGGTCCTAATTCTATCTGGTACCCTACGTGCGTCTATCTCTGAAATTCAGAACAAGCTGATAGCAGATATACTAATACTTAATATTAATATAAGCGTGAAAACATAGCAGGAACCAATGACACCTAAAACAGTCTTCAAATCCAAATCACGTGCGTGTCATAAAAAGAACAGAAAAGAAAGCGTATTTGCAGAAACGTGGCAACTATGGATTGATCGAATTTGGCCGATGCCAGTGGTTCTTGATCATCATCGGCGAGGCGATCACAGTAGGTAGAACTCTTCGAACTCCTGTTCGTCGTCCTGATCAAACCCATAATCGGCCTCCTGATCATACCCATAGTCGACCTCCTGATCATACCAATCGTCTTGTGCGAGTGCACCGTCCTCCTCGCAGCCATCGATCACCACCTCGTTGCTGACCAACTCTGCTGATCCATCCATTCCAGCCCCACAAGTGTAGGTGTAGCCCTCCTGATCATCCTCATCAGTGTAGCCTTCCTCATCCCCCTGCTTGCAACCGTCCTCATCCTCCAGATCGTCCTCATCGCAGCCTTCCTCGTCAGCTTGATCGTCTCCCTCCTCCTCATCATCTTGATCATCTTCATCGCAGCCTTCCTCATCCTCCTCATCGCCATCCCCATTGCCGTCGATGTCGTCAGCAGCCAGAGATCCAGTCCCGGCGTAGCTGCCATCGTCCTCCTCATCTTCCTCATCCGTGAATGCTCCGAACCTGACGTCCTCGAACCCATCCGAGGAGTCGAGGCTGTAGTCGGAATCTGAAGCATAAGCTCTCACGTGCAGGCCACGGGTAGCAGCGCGGTACACGTCGTCGTACGAGTCCATCTCGCTCTCCGTGTCAGAATCATCAGCCATGACCTTGCCGCCGGTGATGGCCGCGTCGCCACCCATTGCTGGCACTGGAACTCCAAAGAACGCTGGAGGCGCCGCACGGATGACGACCACGGGAGCAGGTGCCTGGCGGACGACGGCGGGAGCGCGCTGGACGGGAGGCGCAGCGTGGACGACCACGGGAGCACGAGGCGCGGGGTCGACGATGGCGGGGACGCGTTGGACGGGAGCGCGCTGCTGGGCCCGGGCCGGAGGTGGTGGAGGCGCGGCGGCGCCGGGGCAGAGGAGGACGACGCCGAGGCGGAAGGCGAGGTAGGCGTCGACGGAGGCGTACTGGACCTGGTCGAGCGAGAGGCGCGGCGCGTGCCAGGCGCTCATGGACACCTCCCTGGGCTTGCAGATCCCGGGGTACCCGAGGAACCGGTCCGCCATCTGCTCGACGGAGGCGTTCCCCATGCCGGCGACGGAGCGGAGCTCCCGCCCGCGCGCGACGTCGAGGCCGTAGTGCTCCCACAGCATGCGGCCGTCGTGCGCAGAGCCCGACCCGACGAAGGTGACCCTGGGGTCGGCGAGGAACCGGCGCAGCGCCTCCGGGACGGCGTCGGCGCGGGCGAGGTGGAACACGAGGCAGCGGTGGCCGACGCAGAGCTGGAGCGTGGCGGGGACGGGGGTGTCGCCGCGGAGCGGGGCGCGGGTCGGGGTCCACTGCACGCCGAGGCCGACGATGAGGCGGCCCCGGTAGAGGAGGCTCCCGTGGAGCCAGCGCGTGGTGGCGACCCAGCGCCGCGCGTCGGCGGGCCGCGCCGTCGCCAGCGCGGCGAGCCGCTGGTCGTAGACGCGGACCGTGTAGGCTTCATGGTAGGGCGTCGTGCGGCGGAGGCGCGTGGAGACGGGGATCGCGTCGTCCATGGCGGCGGCGGCGGCGGGGGTTTTGGACGGGGAAGAAGGGCTCAAGGGGAATAACGAGAGAGGATGATTATCATCAATTTATTTATTTATTTAAATCAAGTCAAACTAAGTCGGTTGGGGAGGAGTACTAAATTTATGATTATACTTTTACTACTCCCTCCGTCCGGTTGATTGTACAATTATGGGAAACGTGCTGTTCAAACTGTGTCAACTTTGATCAAATTTATAACAAAAAATATTAATATTTATGTCTCGAAATAAATTTATTATGAAAATATATCTCATAACCAATCTAATGGTACTTATTTTGTCTCATAAGAGTTAGTATTTTTTTATATAATTTTAATCAAAATTTACGATGGCTGATTTCTCGGGATGCGAGAATTGCACATTCATTGGGACGGAGGGAGTACATGTATGGCGGTTTTATCGCAATTTTTTCGGATTTCCTATCCAGACTCTTGGTTACAAATCTGACTTAGTAAAAATCATAAATCTGCCTCGTAAAAATCATAAATCTACCACATAAATCATAAATCAGGACAATTCAGATTGATGTTCACTGTCGGAGACGACGCATGGTTCTTGCAGATCCCAAAGACCATAGTGGACATACCATCCTCCAAGAACAACCATCCTCCAAGACTTGCATAGGGAAGATATCCTCGGGCTATTCCATCGGAGGCAATAGTCGTCAGTTTTAAATACTCTGTGTAATGGCTACGCGTATTCTTCACCCGGGAATAAATTCTAATTCTTCTTGCAGATCAGGAGTACAAAGAAACATGAAATTAGAGTCTCTTGTTTTCAATGGAAATTCAAAAAAACATCAGTGTCAAAATTTCAGTCTAAAAAATCAAGAATTCAAATAGTTGTTTGAAAACATCCAGATATAAGTTTGAAAACATCAAGAATTCATGTGTAACACCCGATATACTTTTAAAACATCCAGATGCAACAATCGAAACATATGTATGAAGGTAGATGAAACACTTGAAATATGTGTCTGAAACACTTGTAAAAACACCTGAAAACACTTGAAAACCATTGCAAAACATACGCAACATCTAGATAAAAACACTTACAACATATGTGTGAATATGCAATATCTAGATAAACACACTTGCAACATACGTCTAAAAAACAGATGAAACATTGTAAATAAAATCTTGCAATATACGTGTACAACCATTGCAACATATGCAACATCCCGATCTACTTTTGCAATATTTATATGAAACACTTGCAACATACCTATGGAACATTTGAAACACTTGAAACATACTCTTGAAACATGCGTTGTTCGCCCTTCTTCCAGACGACGCAAAGCAAACTGGGAACGACCGGTTCTGGGCATTCAGTGGCCGAGGATGGTGGCGTGACCTAGCATCGGCCAGTTGTGCCTCTCCTGGCCGCCTGGCCACACGCGGCGGCCAGCGCTTGCGCGGCGCTCAGTGAGCGCGGTGGAGAGGGAGGAAGGTGGCCGCTGGCGCTCGGATGTGATGGAGACGGAGGATGGAGGAGGATGCGGAGAGGGCGGCGCCAGGAGCAGCGTGGAGAGAAGCGGGGCTTGGTGGTCGGTGCGGGTATCGCGGCACAACGAGCGATTGAGCAAGGAGAAAGAAAATTGCGTTCGTTATTTTTAGATGAACTGTGAGGGGAGCGGGCCGGGCTGGTCCGCAGGCCCAGGAAGTCAGCGTCTGAGCTGACGGACGGCCTAACTGAAGCATTACCAAATTTATATAAGTTTTTGAAGATATATGTTTTTAATCAATTTATATATATATCATTATTTCCATGTTACTATCATGTCTTATGTATTTATCTAGTGTTCTGAATGACATCAAATCAAATTTGGGTAACTTATTATTCTTTTGTATTTCTGGTTTCTATCAGTTCAGTTCTAGATTGATGATGATTGTTGGAGACAAGGCATGGTTCTTGCAAATCCCAAAGACCATAGTGGACAAGAACGTCGAGAGTGTCGACATGGTGGAGCTCTAATTAAGGTGTTCAAGAGTCGCTATTTGTTGTAGTTCGCCCCCCGCCGTACGGACTCTGCTGATGCACTATACAAAATCGTCATCAATTTTTAGCATCAAATTAATGGGATTCATATTTTAGTGAACAATTGTCGGATTGTATGCCATTTGGAAAATTACTCATTATTATACTGTTGATGCTGGCATATTGTTTGGTCTAGGTAGCATCATGTAGCAAGCGGCTCTAAAATCTAACCAGAAGCTGAGGAGCTTCAAGAAGCTAGTTATTCTCCTAATCTAGTGTGTTCTAGCTATTTGCCTATTTTTCTCGCTCTCTATCAATGGCATGCCGCATGCTAGCTGCAATGCGTAGCTTGCTAGTGGACACTTACGACTCTTTATGAAACTCACAATTACATGTTATAATAATCGAACAAGATAATATTCCAAAGCAATACTCTAAATCAATAAGATACTACTCCAAATAAGAAAAAATATTACTATATAATTGTGTCTAGATTGAGCAAAATATTTTTTTAAAAAAATACACCACTAGAATCATTAGTTTTAGGTTGAAAAACTCAAAACAACTTTATTTTAACGGTTTGGCAGATTAGAACAACTCGCTCCAATAGCTTTGCTAAAATTAGTAGCCAAATTCCATTGTTAATAGAAAACTCCTTAAAAAGGAAAAAGGTCCACAACAACCTTGCTATATATTTTACAAAGTGGATCGAGCACGCGTGGTTGGCTTTCTATAACCACCGAAAATCAAGGGATATTCAGCTTCTCATTTTACAAAGTCGGATAGCACATCTATTGGAGCCTACGTTTTGCTATACAGATTCTAACATAGCCTCCACAGTAAGAGTGGCCAAGGTAGCATATGGTTGTTGGCCTAAAAACACACGAATTCCAACAGTCAAAAAACCATGTGTTTTAGGAGAAGCTAGCACATGATTGTTGGGTGCCTAAAAAACACACAAATTACAACAGGGAAAAAACCATGTGTTTTAGGAGAAGCTAGCACACAAATTTCATCTAACAAAAAAGGCCCATGCAGACCAAATCTGTTGTTGTTTGTTAGATATAAGTTCTGTGCAATTGAAAAGCTCAATAAAATGAAAGAGAGAGGCCCACTAAACATGTAGCAGCCCATAAGCCCAACAAACAGGAATAAATGTTGGACTTGAATTAGTGCATAGAATCAAGCGGGTTATAACTTTTAGTCGATTTTACTACTATTGGATGGCATTTTACTGCTACGGGAATTTCCTAGGGCCTTGTTTAGATACCTAAATTCACCCTTAAATTCCACTATGTAAAAAGACGATTCCTCGTCACATCAAAACGTCGGCATATATATGGAGTACTAAATGTAGATGAAATCAAAAACTAATTGCACAGTTTTATTATACTTTGCGAGACGAATATTTTAAGCCTAATTAATCAATATTTGGACAATTATTACCAAATAAAAATAAAATTGCTATAGTGTGACGGGACACTTACTATGCAAATTTTGGTTGCCAAATTTGACATCTAAACAAGGCCTAGAACAAAATTTTGCGATGGACCTCCACTACCGGCACGTTGAATATTATTCAGCAGCTAGCACGTGGATTAGCCCCATCCAAAGAAAGGGAAAAAAAAGTTTTTCTCCTCCAAATTTTCTTCCTTCACTCGTAATCGTCCATAGGATAGCCTGTGCATATATTCTGAGTTTTAAAAAGGCAAAAAAGTTATTTTTTCCCTAAACTATTGCTCAAGACTCAATTTCATCCCTGAACTTTCAAATTAGCTCTTTTAGTCCTTAAACTTTATTTTTAGGCTCAATTTCATCCCAGAGCTATCAAAATGACCATTTCAGTTCTTAAACTTTGCATTTTGTGCTTCACTTAATAATCCATGAACTATTAAATTGAATTTTGTCCTCAAACTTTTATTTTCAGCTCAACTTCATCCCTCTCCCTACATGGAATGATGTATTGTCGCACATATGGAGACTAATTTGTGAGACGAATCTATTAAACCTAATTAATCCATCATTAGCACATGTTTATTGTAGCACCACATTGTCAAATCATGGACTAGTTAGACTTAATAGATTTTCGTCTCGCAAATTAGTCTCAATCTGTGTAATTAGCTTTGTAATTAGTCTATGTTTAATACTCTAAATTAGTGTCCAAACATTCGATGTGTGTCGGGTATAAAAATACCAGGGTACCCAATAGATAGCAAAATACGACACCCTGTGCGTTTGCTAAAGCCCCATTGTAAGGGCCCCGGTAAAACCAACCTGCTAAAAATGCTGACAACATGTTAGTTGTTCGAAGCCGAGAGTCAACCTCAATCCCGCCCGAATCTTGCAGAGAGGTCTCGGGCGAGATAGGCGCCTCGGGCGGTAGTTTCTGCCTCGTCCGAGCCCCCACGACGTCATCAAAGCGCCCGACCCTTGCGCTGCGTCGGGAACGACTTCCGCCTCGCCCGACCCCGGCAACGAAAGCACGGGAGCACCGGATCCCCTTGGCATACTTCTGCCTCGTCCGAAGGACACGTGGAACCCTCTGGCAAGACAGGGAACCACGGGGGCCCTCACCACGGCACCCACTCCCGCCGATGGGACGGACGTGACCGTGCACAGTCAACAGGAATGTAGGAACCACGCTCTGACCCAACGTGACCCCGGTCATTCCACCACAACAACGTCTATACCTCTACAGCGACGAGGGTACGGCAACTATACCACCTAACCCCCTCTCTACGCGAATCCGGACGCATGTACCGCCCATCCTCGACGGCACAGACGTGCACAGAACGAAGCATGGCCACAACATGTTATACCAGCGGATGGAGAGACCAAAATATCAACGTCCACTGCATCTCTGCGCTACAGGGGAACTGTTCCCACCGGATAAGGAAGAAGACGGCCGCACATGAGACCGTCTTTTTTGTTTTTCTCTTTCACCTTTTTCCCATTTTATCTTTTTCCCACGAGTGTAACCCAAGCCCTCTCCCTGGAAACTACAAAAGGGGAGGCAGGGGCCTCGCCTCGTGAAGAGAACACAAAAACGAGGAACGAACACACACACACTTGGATCCGCTCTCTCTCAAAAAAAAGCTTGTAACCCCTACTACAAGCACTCCGGTGCAAAAGCAACACGAGCAACAGCAGAATCCACTGGATGTAGGGCCGTTCTTGTCCAAACCAGTATACACCCTTGTGTTCGCTTTGCACACCATCCGGGCCTAAGACGCGCAGATACAAATTCACTCGTCGTTCTGCTTAGACCCCCGGTTCTCTAGACACCGACAATGTGACAGGGGAGTAGTCCCTAGAACCAAACACGCCCTCAATGTTGGACAACGTGCGAAGTTGAGTAAAAAAGAAAGTTTATGGACTAAAATGCACTTTGATAATTTGTTGATGAAATTGTTTCTAAAATACGAACTTTAAGGCCTAAATTGATCACTTCAGTAGTTCGGGGAAGAAACTGAGCTCAAAAGAATGGTCATTTTGAAAATGTAGAGATCAAACTGAGCCTTTTTGCAACCAAAATGAGTATATTCGGCCTTTTGATTAAAAAGTAACAAGCTCCACTAAAATAGATGCATTTAAGTGTGTAAATTAGTAGTATAACATATTTTTCTGGAATGAACTAATGAATTTTACAGGTCAATCTAGTTCACGCTCTGCGGCCCTGAGTAGGCCCAGAACATACTCCCTTCGTTTCTAAGTTATAAATTATTTTGACTTTTTTTATTAATTTTATTATGTATCTGGATATAATAATATATCTAGATAGGTAGAAAAATAGATGATCCTAAAAAAATCAAAGTGACTGGGCTGGTTCGGCTAGTGGAAAAGCCAGCTGGTTTGGGCTGATTCAATAGTGTTCTGTGAGAGAAAATAAGCTAAAATAAGCTGAAATATAGGTTGGAATGCCGAGAGTATCTGATAACTCCTGTAACGAAAAGATTTGAAAAGAACAACAAAACCGTACAACAGGGAGAATATTCCTAATCGCAACCACTCCCGTTATTATGATATGATATCTGCAGCCGCAACGCAGAAAAATAAAAACCGAATGATTTGGGAAGGCCTTCCCGTATCCCTAGCTAGGGCTAGTTTCTGCAGGATATAAATAGGAGCAGCGGCAACCCGTTGAGAGCACGCAGCCAAACATCTTCGTCTTCCATCTCCCACATAGGTCGCCACCCAGCGACGACAACAATGAAGCTCCTCGCCGCCGCCTGCTTCGTTCTCCTCTTTCTCAATGGTAATGCTATGCTAGCTTATTGCATTGTCGATCGTCTACATTATATACACATACAGATCGATAGATTCTGAATGAATTTCTATGCATGTGATGCAGTCGTGGAGTCGCGAGCAGTGGCTGCCGGCGGCGGTGGTAACGTTACGTCGTCCAAGAGCCACCACGAGCACGGTCACCACGGCGGCGGACACCACCACGGCGGCGACAAGCGGCCGACGCACAAGCACATGCTGTTCGTGTTCGGCGACGAGTTCGCGGACGCGGGCAACCTGGCGACGGAAGCGAACCTCGGCGGCTACTCCAAGACGTGGCGCTACCCGTTCGGCATGTCGGACGCGGCGCACGGGCGGAAGCCCACGGGCCGGTTCTCCGACGGGCTGGTGCAGTCGGACTACATGGCCAAGATCATGGGCAAGCGCGAGTCCCCGCCCGCCTACAACGGCGACGGCTGGGACGGCGAGGTCGTCGACCCTTCCGGCATCAACTTCGCCGTCGGCGGCGCCGGCGTGGTGCAGGCGCCACCGGGCGCCGCGCCCGCGGGCACCCGCGTGGCCACGCTCCACGCCCAGGTCAGGCAGCTCCGCGACCTCGTGAGCGACGGCCTTCTGGAGGACAAGGACTTCGAGGAGTCGGTGGCGCTCATCGCCTTCTCCGGCAATGACTACGCACAAGTCGATGCCGACGGCGTAAGTTTCATTCTCATCTATCTACTCCTATATATGTATATATATTATATACTATATATATAAATATGATATGCAGTTCGAAGCGTTGATTCCGACGGTGGTGGACGAGGTGGCGAGCGTGGTGTCGCAGCTGCAGGACATGGGGGTGACCAAGGTGGTGGTGAGCACGCTGCCCCCGTTCGGGTGCTCGCCGTGGCTGGCGAGGAGGACCAACCACACCTCGTGCCTCGACGGCGGCAACGACGGGCCCGCCAAGCACAACGCGGCGCTGCGGGACCGGCTGGACGGCGACGACGACGTGATGGTGCTGGACGTGTACACGGTGATGATGGACATGGTGGCGCCGCCGGCAGAAGGGTCGGAGCTGTCGGCGCGGTTCAAGGAGCGGCTGCTGCCCTGCTGCGAGAGCTACGACGAGGACGGCGCATACTGCGGCGTCCCCGACGGCCGGTACTGGCTCTGCGACCGGCCGGAGGACTACTTCTACTGGGACGAAGTCAACCCGACGCAGGCCGGGTGGAGGGCCGTCATGCAGATGCTCCAGGGACCCATCATGGCGTTTCTTGGCATCTCACAGCTCAACCACTTTTGAGTAGTTGTTAGGATTTGATCTGCATTGGAATGGAATAAACTATAATGGACGAAGACTATAGCTTATTAGTTAGACTAGCGTCTAGCTATTAGCTTAGATTTGAAGTAGTTAATAATTCTTCGTCCATGATTGCTTATACGTATGATAAAATCAGCTAGCAGTTTAGGGTTGAGTCCATCAGCTGATGCTGCCTTTATATTGTACACTGTATTTCATTCATCATAAATATATAATGGAGCATCGGTAGATATGTTTCGTTGGGTTGAGTATATATACCTTTGCATTCTTTTCATTTGGCACAAATATAATGGAAATGTGATTTATTACAAAATTTATGCTTAAATATTCTTATATCTTTTATCACGTAGTAAATAGCATCGGACGTCACTTTTTTTGCATATATGTGCAACCATTCTTTAAAATTAATGTATTATTATATTAGTTAGGCCTAGCTAGATGGGTTGTTCGTCCAAGATCACAGACGCGCCAATTGCGAGTTCGTTCGTTGGGAAATTAAAAACGCTACAAAACATGCACTAGTTATCACGAACAGTACGTGTAACAAAAAAATTACATATTTTGTCACATACGTTAGCTATCATGGTATGGTAGTCTATGGTAATCAAATGCACCGCCCAACTACAGTACCAATTCTACCTCTCTTAATGCACCGCCCAACTACCGTACCAATTCTACAGCTACTTCTACAGCTACTACTCAGTTGCTGCCCTCCCTCTCTCAAGGCTACTTACTGACGAACGATGGTGACAACCCTGCTTACTCATCCATCATCACCGGTGCTGTTTCTACGGCTGGTTGCCACCGCAACAATCCTGCATGAGCAGGGCAGACGCGTCGCCACCACGTCGCCGGAGGTGGCTCGGCCGTGAACCCCGATGGCAAGTTGCGTTCTACGTATCCACGGCCTGACATTTTCCTTAAGGGCAAAGGAAATTCTCTGCCGAAGAAGTGTTTCAGCTGCCTGGCCTCCGATCATCTTGTCTCTGCCTGCCGGGATCCTATAAAGTGTGCTAAGTGCCTCCGGTCTGGACACAAGAGCTACCAGTGCAAAAACCTCGCTACCACTAAGATGTCCGACTCCTCCGAATCCTCTGCCTCCATCCATTGCTCTCCCACCACCTCTGCTATGATCACCGCCACTGCCAACCTCGTCCACTCCCACTTTGCCAACCTAGCTCGCCACTCCACCAGCCCCACTCCTGAAAACCAGCCACCCGCCCCTCCTCCGTCTCCTGGGGCGGGGTCCTCCAACTTTGTCCCACCTAGGCGTGTGATGGCGGAGGTGCACGTCAGCAATGGCAATTATGAGGCGTCGAGGGTGTTCGCTTATGTCTACCTCGAGCACGTAGTGCACAGCCCTCACCTCTTCATTCGCCAGGCCATGGAGCAGGCCTGTGGTGCACCCGCGTTCCACCTTGCTGCCTCCTCTTGCGAGGTGGGCATCAAGGTGTTCGCCAGCCTGGAGGTGCGGGAGCAAGTGATCGTGCTGTCTCTGATCACCCACGACGGCAACACCATCACCGTGGAGAGGCACAAGGAGGCAGACAACTGTTTCTATGCCTTCTACAACATCTACGCCGAGATAACTGTTGTCGACTTCCTGCTGGAGCACTGGGAGGAACCACTTGCCAGGGAAGTGCTCGGCGCGATCGGTAATGTCTGCTGCATTGATCCCGACTGCCTCCTTGATGTTGATTACACCTCTATGCGTGCTGTTGTTCGTCTTGATCATGATCGTGAGGTGCCTGAGCAGCTGCTTGTGCGCAACCACAGTGGCCCAGCTTCCATTGCTAGAGTTTACACTATTCGCACCTGGCTCGACGCTAATCCCATACCTGACTTCAGCAACTACACCTTTGGCCCTACTCCTGCACTGCACACGCCGCTTGCTACCACCCTGTTGGCAACCCACCCACTCAAATGCCTGCTAATCCTCATAACCTTGTTGCCACTGTCTTAGAGTGGGAAGTTCCCAGTGTCACTCCCAACCTCCACCCCGTGCACACCAGGTGTGCCACTCCCCACCCATCAGCTGTTGGTCGCACACCTTCAACTCTTGCACTTGGTATGGTGTTGGTGGGGTGCCGGAGCGTGAAGCGCATGGGCCAAGCGACCCGCCTCTAGAGGTCTCTACTGAAGTTGATGCAGCCTCAGCGCTCGCGGATCTGAGCTTGGAGGTGCCTCCGGCGTTCTCTGCTGGTGGGCGTCCTCTGTAGTCCTCCCCTGTACAATAGATTATTGGTAGAGCATTGTCTGGTTAAGGATATATTCGTATATCAGAGGTTTCTAAACTCAACTTCTCATGTTCATGGCTCCATTGTAGTTGGAACATATGGTGGTATTACTTGACGATGATTATTAGTTGTAGTAGCTTGACATGTAACTTGAATACTTAGGAATTATTCATCTAATATTCTGATTGGATTACGTTATTAGTAATAGTTAGGGAGCTCAGAGTGTATCTACTTATTTATTTATGATGAATGATCATTACTTATCATATATATATATATATATATATATATATATATATATATATATATATATATATATATATATATATATATATATATATATATATTTTATCATGTGACTTATCCCTCTTATTTAGTAAGAGTGCATAACATTGGTTTACTCTCTTTATCATGAATATAAAGTTTATTAATACTCTAGATAGAAGTTTAGCTAGACCTTTCCAGTGATAAAATTATAAATGATAACCTGGTAATACTCTAAGTAAAATGCTACAATGGTATAATTATTTGTCCGCTTGCAGATGTTCTTAATTGTTATTAATCTTAATTGATCGTATCTTTATATCATTTATATTTCTGTCTAGTCATATAAAATCATAGTGTCACTTATATACTTCTGAGCTTTATTCATTAGGAATGACAACCTAGTTCCATACTAAGAAGTATAGGTAAATATAAAAAGTGACTAGTATTTAAAGACATGTTAATTTATTATCATGCATTTTTTAGGGCCGTTGCTATTTAGTGATTGCGTTAATTAATGTCAACACTCGCTCCGTCCCATAATAAACGCACTTATAGAGCTCAAAATTTATCCCAAAATAAATGTACCTCTAGGTACGAGACAAACTAACTCTACTTGTCTTTTTCTACTTTATCTCTTTTCAAAATGCAATGATTATATCTTTATAAGGGTATATATATAATTTTTTAATAACATTGATCTGTTCACCTCAAACCTAGAAGTGCACTTATTTTAGGACGAAGGAGTAATCGTTTGTATTGTATGACTTGGTCCACCATTCTCCCCAAAATGTGCAATGAAGATCGATGCTTGTATGTTGTATCTGTATCTTATCTCTTATTTGTTGTTTTACTCTTCAGGCTTTATCAAGATGGATTCTGGACTCATAGAGCAGTGTAATTGTTAGTGCACCTATGATATATATAAATGTTGATTTACTCAATATCCGAATAGATATCTGTATCCGACATTCCCCGAATCCGATTCATACTATATTCGATACTCATTATTCGTATCCGTAACCGAGAAAAACTGTATTTGTATATGTATCCCGATAGCTATCTGTGTCCGAATCCGAACAAAAATGTGAAAACAAATATAATATCAGTTATATCCATTCGTATCCGATCCATTTTCATCCCTATCTGTAAGCCTATGATCTTTCTATTTTCTTTCTTCTCTCTCCTTGGTCGGTTCTTCCTACTCTCGATCCATCTACAGAGGGTGGTGACCTCCTCCTCTCCCCTTGCGGCTAAGCTCACCCCGATGTTCTACAAGATGCTCGCCTCCGTGCTTATGTGCTAGGCGAAGGGGCATCACCTGCCCAAGGGGATAGATGGACGGCGTGCCCCAGATCTAGTGCTGCACTACTTGAGGGAGGACGATCGGTGGCGGCGGAGGTGACGAGCGCGCCTGGAGGAGGCTAGCGGCAAGAGTGTCCAGGAGCAGGGGCGGACCCAGCACTAGGGCAGCCCAGGTCATGGCCCTAGTCGTGGCCCATGTAACAAGGGAGCAAGTATTCAGTTTTTGGCCCATCTAGCAGCCCAACACAAGCACAGCCCAGGCAACTGAGTACGAGTAGGGCAACAGCCGTCGTCGCTCCGTGCCTCCGTCGCTCTTGCTCGCGTAGTTGTCGCGAGACTCGCGAGTCGCGGACGCCGCCGCCGTCGCCCACGCTGCACCGCGCCGTGCCGCGCCTCCGCTGGTCTGCCGTCCGCGCCCAGCTGGCAGCCCCCTCTGGCCTCCGGCCCTTCGGCTTCGCCTCCGCGGCCTCGCCCCCTCCGCTCTGCACTCCGCGGCGGCGCAGTGCCTTCTTCAACCGAGCGCCGGCCGCCGGCTGCCCGCACGCCCCGGCGTCCCCCGCTGCCGGCTCCAGGCTCCTCGCTCCTCCCTTGCAGGCGAGCACCGAGCAGAGCTGGTGAGCAAAAGCTTCACTTGTTAGGTTTTGATTCCAAATTTTCAATGTCCAAGTTCCCAATTTCAAACCTTTACATGTCCAAATTAGGAGTTGTTATTGAGTACATGCAAGTGGACAATACGAACGCAACAAATCGTCACTAGGTATTTATTTTTCAATGTTCCATAATATTTTGTGGCTATTGTGTATGGTACTATTAATTACGTACTTGAAGAACTTCTCTCGATTTGTAAGCTTTCCTCGAGAAAAGTTGTTTTTCTATGCGATGCATAGACTATGGTGGATTGTCTTTCGGTTTTTGGCCGCTACAATTCGGCCCTAGTCAAAGCCAAATCCTGGGTCCGCCACTGTCCAGGAGTAAGGCGCACTGTGGGCGCAACTAAAGGTAGTGGGCGGAGGCTGCGAGGGGGCGGGGCGGGGGCATGGGCACAAGGTTGCATAGTGATTGGCACGCCCAGAGGAGATAGAGGCAGCGCCGGCAGGCGAGGAGCGCGAATGAGAGGAGGTAGAAATGGGTACAAGATTAGATGGAATGGTGAATTAAATCGGAAAGAATAATATGTAATAGATAAGGTGGACTGAAACTTTTTTAAAAAAAATTTTGATACAACTTTAAGTCCATAATTTTTTACTTTTTTACTTAAGTTTAACATAATAATATATATGACACACAAAGTGCAAGGTCACCATATAGATAATTAGATACCGCCGCTTTTTGTAACCTTGCTCGACGTTTGGCCCGCCACCGTCTCGCCCGCGGCTGATATCCTCCATCCGCTCGCCGCGCCGCAATCCGGAGAGGAGACTACGCTAGGTCGAGCACCACCTGGGGCTCAGCGTTCTCGCGACCGGTTCCGGCACGGCGTCCGCCCTCTGCAGCCACTTGCCATTCGCCCCCGCGACCGTCGTTGTTGTCCTACTGCGCCACTCGCCACCTTGGCCGGCGACGAGCACCACCAGGACAGCAGGTATTCCCTCGCCTTGGTCCTCCCTTCCTGCTGTGCGAAGCCGTGCGCCCAAACCTTAACGTAATCCGTAGGTGCCCAAACCCTAACATACTATTCGTAATCGGATCTGAATCTAATTACAGGTGTATGTATATGCCTACTAATTTCGATTGCTTTGCAAAAAAAATATTGGGTGTACATGTGTACACCCATGTCCTTTACTGGGTCCGCCCGTGGGTTAGATCCGTCGTGGGAGAAGTGGGTCTGCAACTGCAAAATATTATTACTTGTTAGATATGTTGGTCTTCATTTCTCTGCACTGCCGTCGAGGAATTGGAGGGAGTCGGATTGCACGCTATTTCTTCTAGACTATTCTGGAATCTCTGATTTCATCGTTGATTACATGCAGGTGTGCATATTATTTGGTTGAGTTCTGGATCTTATGTTCAGAGTTGTATTTTTGGACTGATAGTGTAACCAAAGCCTGAATGTCACCAATCACCAGTAGCATCAATGTCTTTGTCAAGCGCAATCACTTGATACATAAGGCTTAGCTAACCCACAAGTGGTCAGGGTATCAACATATGTCCAATACAAGTGGGATTGCAGGAGAGCACACTGCTGTTCTTTTTTTTAAAAAAAAAACACCTTGGTTTGGTGTTAGTAAGCTTTTTCCAGGAGACATTTCCTGAGATAGTGCTTTGTGTTCATTAGTAGTAGTGCAATTCATTACTAGTAGTGGCTGCTGATTTCTGCAAAAATTAAGTTGTCAAAGCCTAACCTAGCCGAATGATTTCCTAGTGCATGCAATAATTTTGTGTTTGCCGTGCTTGGAACCCTGTCCAAACCTTTGATCAGTTCTGTTCTCTTGTCTGAATATGTTTCAAGTTAAAATAATTATTATGGTCATTACTTCGGATGGATGTATGCTCTCATACGCTTTAGGGATCTGATACATTAATTAATTGCATGCCTATCTTCAGTTAACTATGTGCAGATTATACTATTTGATATATTTGTTATGTAGTTTCAAGCGATGCTAGTCTGCTCAGCATTATTTCTCTGTGCTGATTTCTGCAAAAATTATGACTATGCATTCTTATTTGTTTGGTGTTTTTGAAACAGTAGTTTTCATAAACAGCAACAACTTTATTCTCTGTTTAGTGTTTCTAATAATGCATATCTATGGTGTATTTCTCTGTGGTCAAATGTCCATGTCCTAGAGATCATCCATTAAACAAATGCATCTCCATTGTCTTTGATTCTAAAGAATTGAGGACTTAAAATCCATGACTACAAACATTTTTTTGAGAATATCCACTTTTATTTATTTAATAAAAAGGATGAAATTCCAAAATGGAATACAACGCGAGCCCATGAAGCGAACCCTTACAAGATCATTGACAGGACTAAGAAACAATTGCTGAATAGGGCCATAATGTTCAATTGAAACCCTATTTTTCTTATCTAGAACTTAAACCACACCCACACCCAAGGCTCGACGGTACCAACTGAGATGGACCTAGCACGTGCTGAAGAGGTTAAATCGAGACCAACAGAACCGCGGATGGATTGACTGTCAGATCATTACTCCACCAAGCAACAAATCCCGAGGTATCGATGGGGAGAAACAAATGTTTGGATTTAATTGCTCGTAGCAACGAATAATCTCGCGGGAGAAAATGAAACTCTGAGAAAATCGAACTCTGCAAAGTTAGGATTTCCCAACTTTGCAAAGTTCAATTTTTCCTTAGAGTTTTGATTTCTCCCGCGAGATTATTCGCTCCTGCGAGCAATTAAATCTAAATGTTTGTTTCTTTCCATTGGTACCTCGGGGTTTGTTTGTTGCTTGGTGGAGTACTAATGTGGCTGTTAATCCATCCGCGGTTCTGTTGATCTCGATTGACCCCTTTAGTATGCGCTAGGTCCATCTTAGTTGGTGCCGTAGGCTTTCGGTGTGGGTGCGGTTTAAGTTCCAGATAACAAAAAACAGGTGTTCATTTCGAATTACTATGAATCTGTGACTTGTTTGTTGCATTGATTGAAATGGTCTAGATATTGTATTGGGTAGTAGCTTTACATTCAGGAGAATCATGTGGTCTAGTGGTAGTGTTCAGGTTTTGCTGCTAGCAACTGTTTCTTAGTCTTGGTTGTAACTGTGTTACCATAAGTCTCTTGTCAATGATCCTGGAATGGTGCGCTTCATGGGTCCGGGTTGTATTCCATATTGGAACTTTATCCTTCGTATTAAATATACAAAGGTGCATATTCTAAAAAAAATGTCTGTGGTCATCGCTTTTAAGTCCCCAATCTCCTTAGAATCAAAGATAACAGAGGTGCATTTGTTAAATGGATGAACTCTAATGACCACATAGAAATACACCATAGATATGCATTTTTTTTAATTCCAAGTGGTTTTGTCCATTTTCCTTTCTTGTTTACCCATTCTTGATTTAAAAGTATTGTTTTGCTTCGTAGGGAGCGCAACTCGAATCTAAAATATTCAGATATTGCTAAAGATGTTGGGTCATGGTCTAGCTACTGATCCCGCAAGAACCTTACGATATCCAGTTACTTCAATGGTATCAACTGCACCCTTGGGGCTTGTTTGTTCATTGAGTTTCAACAGGGGATGCAAGGAAAAGAACAAAATCTTCATCAATGTGGATAGGTATGGTTTCTTACACTTCTTGCGTCTCAGCCTCAAAGCTTTCGTCTAGTGTCT
The DNA here is from genome assembly GCA_022457205.1 of Saccharum spontaneum. Classification (NCBI taxonomy): domain Eukaryota; kingdom Viridiplantae; phylum Streptophyta; class Magnoliopsida; order Poales; family Poaceae; genus Saccharum; species Saccharum spontaneum. Next base: position 1,233,885 of record CM039583.1, on the reverse strand, counting down.
GCTGTGATTGAGAAACACAATTTCTCATCCAAATCCTTCAATGCAGATACACGAAGTACAGTACTTCTTTCTGCTATGCGCCGAGAAATGCCAGAATCACACCACTGGCAACTGCATCATTTGGGGATATGGCTGATTCTTCAACTTGTGAGTATTTGCTACCCATGTCTATGACAAGAGAATCTTACATAATTAGTTTATATACACTTGAGATTGTTTGGCACTTTTTTCATATTGAATTTCAATAAACCTGATGTATGCTTTTCTAAGGAAACATCAAAGTAGTAACTCGTTCTCCAGAATAATTGACCTTACATAAACATTGAATGTTTTCATTGCCAAGTGCACCACATTTAACATTCATGTATGTAGGGAACGAGTAATTTTGGTCATCAGTATCACCTGTTTCTGTCCCACCCTTTTTATAGATCACATGTACCTGTGATTGACCTTTTGCTTTTGTTGTTCGTAACAGTTCTTCTGTATAATAATCCTTGAGCATCCTTTTTGACTGCTTGATTTTATTTCAGCTGTCTTTCCCCGAATCCATGTAAAGGATCCATATCAGCGTCTCGGAATCAGCAGGGAAGCATCAGAAGAAGAAATTCGAGCTGCTAGGAACTATCTGATAAGCAAGTATGCAGGCCACAAGCCAAGTGTTGATGCCATTGAGTCTGCCCATGACAGGATTATCATGCAGAGTTTCTTTGATAGGAAAAAACCAAAAATGAATCTCAAGAAAAAATTTAGGGAACTTAATCAGTCACTTGCAGTGAAGGCTATTCAAGGCAGATTTCAAACACCACGTAGCAAAGTCATTTGGCAGACAGCTATTGCTTTTGTCTTGCTTGGAGTGCTTACCCTCACTTTCCCTACTGAAGAAGGGCCAACCCTTCAGGTGGCCATCTCTTGTGTAGCAAATATCTATTTCATTTATCGGAGGGTCAAAAGTGGATGGCGAGCATTCTTTTATGGGTATGCTTTCTCCTTATTGTAGGATTTTAGCTTATTAATTATACATCTGCATTGGCCTATGATTAGCTCTTAGTACAATTGCATTTGTTTTGGATTCATTTACTCTGTATATTAGATATGGTGCCACCATTTTTAGTCTAGCATTTTCTTCCCATTGAGCAAGGTATTTTTTCATCAATAAATCCTATTATGGTACTTGAGCCTGACAACCTACAATTCTAGCACAGTTGACATCCCGCCAGAAGAATATTTTTCTAGCTCCTGGCAGCGGTGCTAAGTACGCCTGTTGTGGTGACAATGGTTTGTCCACCACTGTCTTCAGGCTGTACAAGCCAGATATGTGGTGGGGCATATTTTCTCACCGCATGTATATGGTACATAAAACTATAAAAGAACCTTTGCATTCTCATATCCTGCAAGCAAGCAAATGCAAAATAGATGATCTCCTTATCTAATCTTTATCTGGTAGTCATGAACTTCCACTGATAGGTCCGTTATTTGAAAATATGCTGGGAGATGTATTTATGTTCCTGTGACTGTATTGCAGTGGTCAATGGCAGATCTTGGACTTGACAACTTAGCATTTTAGTTTGGAAGTAAAGATTACTGTAGACATATATTTTAGGCTTTTAGCATTGTAGGTTGGCCTGCAGATATATTGTTGTTATGATATTTAGAAGTTAAGATTTTAGCTGTGCAATAGAACTTAAGAGGCTACTGAATGGAGTAGAAAACATAATAAAATGCACCCCAGGTCCAACTTTTCATGGACTCTCAGTTGGGTGCTTGAGCTAAAAAAGTGACTATCTGGGTCCTCAATGTACTGCAAATTCTCGCTTGGGTCCTCGAACTAAAAAAGTGACCATCTGGGTTCTCAATCTACAGTGGCGCTCAACTAAAGGTCCAAACCACCACCAGCTGCCTATGTGGCCATGTCGATTAAAGTTGCAAAAAACCCTCCCTCTCCATCTCTCTCCCCTTGCAATCACCCTTTCTCCTGCAGTGTGGGACCAGCGGGAGACAGGAGGAAGTGGACATGGAGGAGATGGGAGAGGGAGGGGGTCTGCAAGTTTCACCTGGCCTCATCCACGCTGGCGCATATAGAGGTGACGTGATGGGATTTGAACCTCTACTCAGGCTCGACATTAGTTGAAGGATCTAAGTGGTGGCTTTTTTAGTTGGAGGACCCTTTTTTAGTTGGAGGACCCAGGTGAGAACCCCTGAACCCTTTAGTTCGAGGACCCAAGTGAGACTCCTTGAAAAGTTTTAAGGACCCATGATGTATTTTATACTCGTATATAAATTACAGTGGCAGTAGTTGCAAATCCTAAATGGTCACTCCATGGAGTGGGAAATAAGTCTTTTCCCCTAATACAGTACTATAATTTTGCCATGCTAGGAGCAAAGCATAGACTTGACAACTTTTCCGTGTAATCATATTCTTTTATGAAAGTTTTCTTAACGAGAATATTGAAGAGGACCTATTCTTATCAGCTCCATGTTTCCAAACAATCTCTTTGCTGGTATAACTTATGGTGTCACAGGGGCGGAGCGAGGGCCAATGCTGAGTGTCAGCATGGGTCCAGCCAAGTTTATCTTTGGTAAACATTTGTTGTTTTAGACCCAAAACTCTAGTGTTTGGTCCAAATTATGGTAATGCAGCACCTGTCCACTAGCACAGGCCTGGTTCAAAGCCATTTGTAGCACCGTTCCTTGGTGTTCACGGATAGATCAACCTCTTGCCTAGTTGCTCAAGAGTTGTGCGGAGGCCTGTCCACTTGTTGATGTCAATCATGCCAGTCCATATTTGAATTAATAAGTCAGTTTTCTGATGCATAAGCATACAGAAGTTGTGCGCAAATGCTTGTAGATGTAGGTCGTGTGTTGTGGGCCAGACACACCAGTTTGCCCAGAGGGTAGATATTTGTGATTGAGCACTGCAGTAGCTGGCATTTTTTTAGAATTTATTTAGTTTGGGTTGGGCCATTAGAGCTTATTATAATCTTTTGTCTTTGATAATAATAAGCAGAGTATAACAGTTTTGGCTGAATAGCATCGTCTTAGTGGGCCCACCAACATTTCCTGTCAATTCACCGTAACTGCTATTGCTGAGATTAACACACTATTCTCAGTGCTTGCTTTAATTTTTCTTTTTTTAAAAGTAAGCAGTCTTTGGCATCTTAATTTGTGAATATTAACATTTGTGTACATTGCTCTAAGTGATTCTTTTGAAAGAAACTTTAGTTGTTTTTTTAATATATTGTTTTATGCTTTAGGTGGTTCCTGACACGCTAAGATTTATTTGATTTTTCAGGTTTGGTTCTTTCTTTGCTTCCTGGTTCCTTGGCACCTTCTTGATGGTATCTGTAATTCCTCCTATACTCCCCGGTCCAAGAAACTTGGAAGTGAGCACCGCGTGTGTTACTTATGTGCTCCTTTTCATATCGTCAACCTTCTTGAAGTAAGAGATCTAGGTGTTTCCATGTTAGCCCAAAGTCTTGCAGAAGTTATAAACATGGTATCCTGCTTCAAATAGCTTGTACAGTCCATCGACTTTTTCTTTCTATGTTTCACGTTCATGGAGTTGGAAATGCTAGTTTCTTGGTGAGTTGATAGTAGTTTTCCGGTTGCAATGTGAGATGTAGGATTTTTTTTTGCCTTGGCCCGTGAGATCTTAAGCAGAGAGGGCTGGTTCGGCAGGTAGGAAAGTCGGCAGATTTCGGCTGATTCAATAGTATTATGTGAGAGAGAATAAGCTGAAACAAGCTGAAACAAGCCGAAACATGACCAGCAGAACAGGGCCAGAGTCTAAAAACACCTCTTGTGGGCATTTTTGGTTGATGTATTAAATACAGTTTGTTTTCGAATGAATAGATCATATAAGATAATATCCATGCGATTGAACGGGTGAAGTCATCGGTCGTCTTTTGGATGGACATCATGTCACCTTGGAACATTACAATCCGTTGTCCCTGAATGATGCGGCTCAACTGTTCTGATCGCGTTTGCAAGATAGGAACTGGAGAATAATATCTTAGGTTGCTACGCCTGATCTGATCTTGGTATGGCTCGAGTTGGATTGTCTAACCTCCTCATCCTGTCACAATTCAGTGACTCTTAATTAGGTCATCATCAGCTGTGAACGAGGAACAACAAACTGTAGCGGAGCATCTGTATGAATGAGTTGTGATAATTGGGTTTTGTTCTTGATGGCAGTAATTTTGCTTTGTGTGGTGAGAAGTATGAAATGTGATACTCGATCTAGGTGTTCTTTTTACAGCCAAAGAAAAAAAGGTGCCCTTTGTGATGTAGGCATGTTTAGATTTGGATTAGATTAGATACCCGGTTCCAGTGTTAAAATGTGTTCCAGTGCGCTGGGCTAAGAAGAGTATGAATATAGAGTAAAAATTGCTGCACTGGATACTCTAAAAGGATACTCTATCCTTTCTCTTACTCTATATTTAGAGTAGTACAATGTTTACTCTATAGTGCGCAGTGGCGGGCCCTACTAGCTAAACTAAGGAAAAAAATGCTATAACTCACAAACCAAAAATCCAAATTAAATTTCGATTGCACCATTAAATTCGTCTCAATAAATCCTTCAAAACTAGATCACTCATGGATATATTTAGATAAAGTGACAAATGGGTCCCACAGTAGATAGAGTGGATAGATGATGATATAGAGGATGGATGGGTGCGGGAGAATTGAGTATAGAGGAGAGAATCTTGCTGACTAGGACGTATAGAGGATGAATATAGAGGACCATGAGTGCGGATAGCCTAAGCCCGCTGCTTCCAAATGAATAGTCTTCCTGGGCCTCTTAGTGGGCCGCAAAGGAAAAAGGCCCATCTTGTTTTTGTCGAAAGCTAGCTTTTGCAGTTGGCACGCCATGTAATTAATGTAATCAAATTTCTGCGTTCCTAAACATAACCAAAACCAACAGACACATCGACAGCCTAACAAAACATACGTCCATTCAGCGGCTTGGGGTCCAGTTGGTGGAATTCCAGACGTTGTCAGGGCAGCCAGCGGGGCCTGATGATTCCAAACATCAGGTGAAGAAGGCGGTCGCTGGGTGAAGCCGACGGGCGGTGTTGGCGGTGTCCCGGTGAAGTAGGCTTGCTGGGGTGGTGCACGTGCACCAGGACGGGGGCCGAGCACACCAGCATCAGGAACGCGGAATGGCATGGGCACCATCCCGGTCCATGGATCGAATCCAGGTGCCCAGCCCGCAGGAGCACAGGGTGGAACCGCTAGGTTGTTGAAAACCACCACATGACCCTTGTGCTGACCGTGTCGTGGGGGCGCTCCAGCACCAACTGCCGCAGGACAAGCCGGGGGTTGGGCAGTCACGGAGCTGGAACCGCCGTCGTGGTTGATCGCCGGTGGAGCAGATGAACGGGAGGTGTCGGTGGCGACAAGGGCTTGATGTGCAGCAGTCTCGGCTTGCTCTTTTGCGGGGTTGAGATGGCAGACCAATGAACTAGCTAACCAAAACAAATACGGAATTAAAACTATCGGTCTAGCCAAGACTACACTCATCTATCTAAGTTCTTTAACACCTTACAAAAGATCATAATTAAGTAACTAAGGTACCGAGCTAGCTAGAGCTCACCTAAACAATTCTAGTTAGCAAGGTCACACAAACCTATGCAACTAGTACTCAAGCAAACCGGGAGCTCCTACACATACTAGTATGCAAAAGCACAAAGCCTAAGCTCACAGTGATGTTCAATAACAAGGCCACATAAGTCAAATTAGAGAGCGCAAGGATGTTAAGTATGTCAAAGTGCCAAGAGAGTGAGCACCAAGCTGGTCACTACCTATTTATAGAGCCCCCAAACAAATAGAGTCATTGGCTCTCTGCTCTCACAGTTTTCGAGGTGACCGGACGCAGCCTCAGCGTCTGGTCGCTGGCTGCTGGCCACTCCGATGGCCGCCACGTGTCCACATTTAAACCTCAGCCACCGGATCTTCAACGGTTGAATCAATCTCACTCTCACTCGCGTGGTTAAGTCACGACCGGACTCGCATGTAGAAACGACCAGACACCGAACCCTCAGAGTCCGGTCAACTCCAGTAAGGCACCAAAGAGGGATTTTGACGACTGGACGTGTCCGATCAGAGGTGACCTGACGCGCTCGGCATCTTGTCAACACTACGTCTCTCAACTCGCGCGCCACGTTAGCCTGACCGAACGATGAACAATGTTCATTCCTCGTCCGGTCAGCAGCGTATGTTCGTCTCCAAGAAGTGACCGGACGTGCCGAAGTTAGTGTCCGGTACTCAACCCTAGCGCTCAGCCCTCTGCGCGCCTCGACTCAGCACTGACCGAAGCAGAGCCAGCATCCGATCTAGACATGCTCAGTGTCCGGTCACTATCTGACTCCTCTTTCTCTTTTTCTAAGTCCGCGACCGCTACACCCTTGCTTTCAACTTACTAACCACAAAGTGTAGAACTTGTGTGCACGTGTGTTAGCATTTTTCAAAGCATTTTACAAGGGTCATATGTTAGCACACTAGGTCCCTAATGCATATGCAAGAATCATGTCACCTAGTGGCACTAGATAAACTGTTTAGCCAAAGAATTACCCTCTTTATAGTATAGATATCGATCCTAAATATGATTACACCCTCTATAGTGTCTTGATCACCAAAATCAAAACCCTAAGCAATACCTTTGCCTTGATCTCCATAGGGTTTTGTTTTTCTCTTTCTTCTTTTCCAAGTTGAGCACTTGATCATCATTTCATGTCCACCTTCATCACCATGGAGTTCATCTTGCTCAATCACTTAGAATGCACTAACCTCATCTAATTCACACACTTAGCATAGAGGTTAGTACTAAGATTTCATCAATTAGCCAAAACCAAATTAGGGACTTTCACAGAGCTAGCATATAGTGTAGTGTGATTCTTTCAGAAGTTGAAACTTTGAAAAAAAAGTTCAGTAATGTTAGATGACAAAAACAAATTTCGATGGCACCAAGTAGTCAATGAACTAGTCATAATGAAAACAAGCATGAAAGTTGACGAGTCACAAGTGACGTAGCAAAAACATGTGAAACATAAAAACATAGTTGGTAGATCGTACATCCAAATTAGATAAATTAGGATCGTATCATTATGATTCTTAGAATAAAAGCTATAAATAAAACCCCACTTGAGTATATCTCAATGATTTTTTTCTCAAAGAACATTTTTTCTAATAATGATTCAACATTTTCTTATGTTGAGGAACAATGTTCCGAGTTCATGGTACAAATGCTCCATGTTTAAAATAACGGCACTGCTAGCGTCTGGACATCCGGATCCAGGCGCTAGCATCCGGACACGCCGCCGGAGAAGGATTCTAGCCCGCCCCGCTTCCACCCCGAACGCGGAAACCCGCAACGTCCCCACGCGCGCGGGGGACGGTTCGAATGCAACCCGGCCGCGTGCGGGAATCCGCTCCCCTCATCTCCAGACCTAACGCGGAACCCGCAACATCCCCACGCGAGCGAGGGGACGGATCGAACGCAACCTGGCCGCGCGCGGGGATCCGCTCCCCCCATCTCTAGGCCTTCGTCCTGCCCCCAAAGCAACCATCGCCCCCTCCCTACACTGCAACATCCCCACCCCGCAAACTGCACCTTGCAGCACCATGCAGACGCTGAAGATGCAACTGACAAAGGAACGCCTACTGCACCAAGGTATGATGCCTACTGCAACGACAACCAAACACTTACTGAAACAACTGCCAAACACTTACTGAAACAATGCAGAAAAATGAAGCTTCAACATAGAGCGACTACCTACTGCACCAAAGCAAGACAACTAATGCAACAACAACTAAACAACTACTGAAACAAAGGGCAAAACACCACGAACACCTACTGCACCAAAAGAGCATGAAAACTACTGAAACATTACTCAATCGCCTACTGCAACAGCAGGCGACAACTACTTCACCATGCGGTTGAAACAAAAAATGAAACAAGATCTCAAACACACATCAACACCAACTGAAAACACTATTGCAACAATGCAAAAGAACCATTGCAACAAGGCGAAGAGAAAAAAGGAGGAGGAAGGGAGGAAAGCTCATACAACATGCCCAGATTTGCTTCTCCAACATCCAAATAATTCTACTGAAACATACCTTTCGAGCAAATGAAACAACAGAAAAAACACTACTGAAACAGGGGAGAGGAGAGGGGAAACGCCGCCAGCGCCGCTAGATCTACATTGCCCCCCATGGATCCACCACGGGGGGCCGCTACTACATGCATCCCCCACCGGGGAGGCCCCCCATGCTGCCGTCGAGGTGGGGGAGGCGTGCCATGGTGGAGAAACGCCACCGAGCAGCTGGATCTGCACCGCCTCTCCATGGATCCACCACGGGGGACCAAGTGCACCATGGATCCGCCGTGGGGGAAGCCCCCCACGCCCCCATCGTGGTGAGGGAGGGTGCGCGAGGGTGGAGGAGGCGCCCACGACGCTAGATCTACAGCGCCTCCCATGGATCCACCACGAAGGAGGTCGGGCTCCCATGGATCCGCTGGAATAAAAGGACGAAGAGACCGCCGCCGCCGTCAACTTCGAAGGAAGCCACGGAGGTAGGAGAGTCAAAAGAGAGGGAAGTGGCTTCGTCGGAGAGAGCAAGGAAGTGGCGACGAGTCGGCGGCGCGTGTGGGGAGGGCAGGCAGGGAAGAGCGAGGGCGTAGTGACGGATAGAGCGAGGCACGTGCGGGCAGCGAGTGAAAGGGAGAAGAAGGCGAGCAGGTGGGCCGCGGTGGTCTGATGAATGGATAAGGGGAGGGGGAGCGGGCTCGGGCGGGACGGGTCGCACCGCGTCGCGCCCGTCGGGTGTGTCCGACGTCGTCCGGACGTCCTCACTGTATCATTACCGTTAAAATAAAAATGCTCCAGATACATGAGAAAATGTCCTGATAAATATTACTATTACTTGTATCACTAACTTATGAAATACAAAATGTTCCACTGCCCATTTGCCATGTTCCAAGTAAGAAATAAAGACAAGACACAAAACTGCAAAAATAATTGCGTGGAAAAGGAAAGGCCCAGGAAAAGCACGGGCCAGGAAAAGAACGGCCCATGAGGATGACAGCCCACCACCGTTCATCCGCCCCGCGTTCTGTCTTCCTCGGCGACGGCTCGACGACCGCCGGCGCCCTACGCTCCAGCCTCCAGGTGCCCAGGTCTTTGTGGGGCCCTTCGCCGGCGACAAAAACACACCACCACCATGTACGACCGCCCCTTCTCTCCCCTTCTTGCTCTACGAAATCCAGCACCAAACCCTAACTGTTTGGCTATCTGTATTCGGATTTGATCCAATTACAAATGTGGTATATGTAGTATTATTCGTACTAACTTCGTTTTTTTTTTGCTAAAATTATCGGGTGGACATGTGTACACCCCATGCACCTTGCTGGGTCGGCCCCTGGACCAAGGGTGAGCTTGGAGATCACCGACGAGATGCTCAAGAGCATGAAGGTCGGCCTGGCCTGCCAAGACTACGTGAGTAGCCTGTTTTTTCTTCTTCATCACTCCAATTCATATTCTTGACCATGGACAACATAACCTTTTTGCCGCCCAATATGTGGTGAAATCGGCTGTGGATCAAGGAACCTTATATTTCCAGTGGTGAGAAATTGCTGTCAATTGCTAAAATAGGCATTTGAACACGTCACATTCTTAATGGCCGCGTATATAGTTAAATTCCCAGGGTAGAACATAGTACAGCTTGAACATTGAACAGCCAGAACATGCTAAATTTTGCTTCATTTCCCTTGCTCCCAAATAATTATCAAACTCAGTTGCTCTCTCTTTCCAGTTCCTCTCGAATTTCTCCTTCGAAGCCTACCATTATTGCATAAACCGAGACACGTGTCAGCCCTGTCATACTTTAGTGATGCCAAACTTGAAGAAAATAGTGTTGTTTGGACTGCAGTGATACCAAAGCTTGCCGCATTTGTGATTTTGATATGTAGGACTCAATTATCATCCGATGTTTCTTTACTAGAATATAGCAAGGGGGACATTTTCTTTTGTAGATTTCATAGCAGGGAAGACAATAGTGAAAATGGTCCCCAAATTGGTGCAAGGTTTATGTGTGATCCTTTGAAGCTAGATGATCCAAGAGTTGAACATTTAATGCTGCTGATTTGGTAGCGCCACTGCACCAGTACTATGGCCATTCGCGCAGCCAAAATTTTGGCAGGCAAATGGCTTCCATTCGCAAATGAACTGGTGGACAACTTGTCGTTAGCATTGTGCACACCAATTTTGGCAGCAATCAAAATGCTAGCCAAATTTCGTTGGTGTTGCCAAACTTGGTAAGGTATGTGGGGATCCAAACCAAATAGCCCTCGAGAATCCTGTGCTGCCGCAGCCAAGCAGACGCCCGCTAGTCCCTCCCCTCCTCTCTTCCAGCCGCTCCTCACGCCACCACAGCGCCGTTTCTCCTTCAGCCAAGTTGAGGAGAGATCCATCCATCCTGGCCTGGATTGGCTGGTTCCTTCTGCTGGTGAGCACTCGTTCCTTTGCTTGGATGGATTCTGTTCTTCTTAGAGTTGGATTCCCACTCATTTTGTTGCGGATTCGCTTACAGCTACAAATCTGAATCCATCCATCCCGACCTCGTTCTTTCTATTGGTGAGAATTCCTTCCTTTGACTTGATGTATCCAGTTCTTATTATGGTTGGATTCTCAGTCAGTTTTATCGTGAATTTCTGCGCTGTACTAATCTGAATCCATCCATCTATGGTTTGATTAGGTTCTTCCTCTTCTTCAGTTGCCAAGGCCATATCCTTGGTACCTGATTGATTAGTCGCAGCTTATTTTCCAAAGATTTTTGGAGGGTTTGCTGCTATGACAAGTCCACCCAGGGTGAGCATGGAGATCACCGATGAGGTGGTCAAGAGCATGAAGATAGGGCTGGTCTTCCAAGGCTATGTAAGCCTTTGTTCTTCTCCCAAATTACCCATGGCAATTGCCTGCTGGAAATTAAACTATTCTACACCCCTGGGGTCCAAAAATTCTTTTTTTAGAGAAATCAGTACTAATTTGATACTTGAGTTGACTTGCTTTTCTTATTAAATTTACGTCGCTTTCTTGATGGAGTTCAGTTTAGACTGCTGCATGAATGTGAACGCAAGGGCTTGGAAGGTGCATTGGTTCCTTTATATTGCCCAAAGGGGTTTAGCCGTTATTTATCGTGTTACCATATGTGGTGATGGGATTGGGGTTCATGTTCTTTAGCTGTACTGGAAATTTTCTTGATATAATTATGTATATATCCTAGCGCAAAATGAATCAAATAGCGTGCCCTTGCTACCATGTGCCAAGTATTAAATTTTCAATTAGCTTGGCATGTACTAGCAGATTGATGTCTGACTGGAGAACCCAACTATCAGTGGATCGTAATGGACATGACCAGTTTAAAAAAGAAAAAAAAAGATTTCATGGTGTGTTTCTATGACTTGAAAGACTTGTTTGACTTATATCTTTGTTGCATCCCTTTAAAATGCACATCTCTATTAAGAGAAGTGCTCAATATACACTGACATACCTAAGCACACTACTCATTTGATTCTTTTGGGCTATCATAATTCTATTTCAGAATGGCAGAGTTAGTTCTATGGATTTTCACAGCAAGGATACCAAGTATCTCGTGACAGCTAGCGATGATGAAACAATCCGTCTATACGACACTCAAGATGCAGTGTGAGTGTGGATCATTACTCTGTCTTTGGAATTTTATATTTGAGTAAATACAGTCACTATTGATTTTTTTTATTTGTCTTATAAAAGATGCAATTTCTTACATTCTTGTAGTTCAGTAGTTGTTTTGTCTAGTTGGCATGTTAATGTTCTGTAGAATTTACTCTTTATTTTCAGTTTCCTAACAATAACACTGCACTAATGCAAATTCTTGTGTGTATTTATTAGTTTATTTTAGTGACTAATATTTGAAACTTCTGTTCAACTTTAGTATTCTACACAAGAAACTTTCATTTATGGCAATGATTCATTACCTTTTTGTAGTGATATTATTTTTTTCGCTCTAAACTATTTCTTTCTTTGTGATATGTATTGTTTTTTCACTCATGTAAGTTTTCAGGTGTTTGCATACTATTAATAGCAAAAAATATGGGGCTGAACTTGTGTGCTTCACTGATAACCCATCTGTTGTCTTATATTCATCGAACAATGGCTGGGATGGTAAGTCCTGTGTTATGTCAACTTAAAAATGATTTATGTCATGTACTGAGAAGAAGTAATAATGCAGAATCTCTGCGTCTACTCTCAATGAATGATAACCGGTTTATTAGATATTATAAAGGTCACGTTGACAGGTATGCTACACTATCTTACAATAAATTATAGTTAAATGTCGCCTATGCTAATACCAGTGAGGGGATGCTAATGTGTTTTGCCTTGTCCAGGGTTGTCTGCATCACACTTTGCTCTGGAAAAGAATTTTTTCTCTCTGCTTCACTTGACCGTAAGGTTCTATTATGGGATCATCGGGCTGAAAAATCACAGGTAAACTAATTATGCTGCACACAGTTATGTGACACGAGATAAACTCCAGGTTCTGCTTCACTACCTGTTTACGACCAACTTGATGAAATGCAGTTTTTGATGAGGAAGGCTATTTTGGATTTCTCTTCTCTTATATTACTTGTTCCCTGTTGAACGAACTCCTTGAATCACTTGGAAGTTGGAACCCAATATGTATCATTTTTGCAACTGAATCATTAAAACTCTTGTTGTTGTGTACTGTATTTTTTGTTACTTCTGGGATGATGGATATTGAATTCAGGACATTCCTGTAAAAAGTAAAAAAATGAAGTATCTTGGGCTTGGTCATTTTGTTTAACTGAAATCCACAATGTCTACTTCCTCTGTTAAGAATATAAGTCGTTTTTAGGATTCTTTTTTCCGCTTAAACCATTTTGGCTTTGACCATAATAAACATATATAAATGTATGTAGATTGACCACATAAGACTGATGTTACTGGATTTGTAATGAAAATTCGTTCATGATAGCACTTTTTATATGAGATAACCAATTTTCACAGTATTTTCTAGTCCACGTATCACTTTGGAGTCCTGTCGGTGTCCTAAACAAGCTACAATTTGGATCAAGAGGGATCATTGAGCATTGGTTGGCATTAATTGAATTACTATTTTTTGCTGGTGACTAGCAAAATCATGTCATGTTTTTTCAGGGCGTACTGCGTGTGCAAAGGAGGCCTGCAGTTTCATATGATGACCAGGGCATGGTATTTGCTGTTGCCTTTGGTGGTCGAATAAGGATGTATGATACTCGAAAATTTGGAAAGGTAGTTGTGATTGAATGTGTTGTTGGGCTTTAGTGTTTAGCTCTTCTAAGTTGCTATTATGTCCATAGGAGCCTTTTGCGACCTTCTCTGTTGGTACTGATGATTCAGAACCCCATGTTATAAAGTTCAGCAGTGATGGTAGGCGGATTCTGTTAACCACTAAAGCTGGGCGTGTTCATGTGCTAGATTCATTTGAAGGCAATAGGGTAAGCATGCAACCTACTAGTTTATATCATGCATACTAGTTCTAGTAAAATGTGGTTCTTATGTTTTTTTTTCTTTCTTTCTTTCAGATTGCAAGGTTTCATGCGAAGCCAATATTAACCAATTCAACACTGGAGGCATCATTCTGTCCTGAGGGAAACCATATCATATCTGGTTAGAAATCATTCCTTATCGCCCTTTGCAGTCATTGCCGTCTTCTTTTCTACGTAGTAATGCGTAATCGTCTTCTCTTTGCAGGCTCTGGTGACGGTAGTGTCTGCGCTTGGAATGTTGAGAGCGGAAAGGTGCAGAAGAACATGTCATGTTGGTATTGAAACTACCTATATGTTATGTATCTGTTTGACTGATGTACGGTCTTTCTTCGACATCAGGTTGCATGCTGGAAAAGCACAGATACCAAACCGCCACGGGTAAGGTGGTCTCCAGGATCCTTGATGTTCGTCACAGGAACAACTGAACTGTCCTGCTGGGTTCCGGATTTGTCCAAGGTGGAATCCTTTACCATCACCGACCCCCAGGCCCCTGCCGACACCGACACTGAGTAGATGCAAATGGTAAGAGGTGGGACTGCTCTTGCAAGTCCGGCTCGTCTCTGCAGACTCCGCCAATCTGCCGTGTGGCTGGTAGACGCGACTGAGTTAAGAGTAGGCATAGCAGGAGATTGTCTAACCTTCTTCTCATCCTGTTACAGTTCAGTGACTCTTATTTAGGTCATCAGCTGTGAACGAGGAACAACAAACTATAGCGGAGCTTCTGTATGGATCTGTTGTGATAATTGGGTTTTGTTCTTGATGACAGTAATTTTGCTTGTGTCGTGAGAAGTATGTTGCACATTAGCATGTTATATAAGAGTCGTCTCCTCAAGTTGTGCATTGTGAATTTCTCTTTTTTACAGCCAAACAAAACTTTATCATGTAGGCATGTTTAGTTTGGATTGGATTGGATTAGGTATCCGGTTCCTGTGTTAAGAAGCGTTCGAGCTCGTTGGCTAGGCCCGCAACTGGCAGATAAACAGTTTCAATGGGCCTCTTAGCGGGCCGCAAAAGGAACAGGCCCATCTTGTTTTTGTCGGCAGGTGAAAGTGAAACTGTAGACATCACATCAGTCCTTTTTCTGCTTAGTCTACCCGCGGTGGGTACTTAAAACGATACTCTAAAGCTTTAGAGTATAAATATAGAGTAAACATTGCTGCACTGGGTAGTTAAAACGATATTATATCATTTCTCTCACTCTATATTTAGAATGGTACAGTGCTTACTCTATACTTTATAGTGGCGGGCTCCACTAGCTAAATAGAGGAAAAAATGCTATAACTCACAAACCAAAAATCCAAATTAAATTTTGATTGCACCATTAAATTCGTCTCAATAAATCCTTCAAAACTAGATTACACATGGATATATTTAAATAAAGTGATAAGTGGGTCCTACAGTGGATAGAGGATAATATAAAGGATGGATGGGTGCAGGAGAATTGAGTATAGAGGAGAGAATCTTGCTGATCAGGACGTATAGAAGATGAATATAGAGGTCATGAGTGCGGGTAGTCTTATACACTGACATGAACTACAGCTCGTTACTTTTTTTTTAAAAAAAAGTACAGGTCATTCTTTTATTTATTTACGAACGTTTCTTTTTCTATAGGACAAACTAGTAGTACTAGTATAGTAGTTAGGAAAGCTAACTTAGCTTTGGCAGTTGGCACGCCATGCAATCAAATTTCTGCGTTCCAAATCCTAAACATAACCAACAGACGCATTGACAGCCTAACAAAACATACGTCCACATCAACATCTAAGGCTACCACCACCTAGCAGGTTGGTGAGCCAATAAACAAATTCATGATATTGGTAGGTAGTTGCCACAATATTCTTTTTTTTAATACAACTGCTTACTTTAGTCTTCTTAACAAAAATTGAACTTAGTATGTATTATACACCCGAACAGTTGACATAGTTCACTTACACTTGTAAAACTGAAGCGACTAATGATATTTGTCCTTTCTCTATTTCCTTCTCCTAAAATCGTGCTTGAAAAAAAATTACCTTTTCTTTCTCTATACACACTAGGGACGATCTGCGCATCTATGTACAACTATTTTAACCCTCTAGGCGCCCAGCGTGTTATATTAAATTTTTTCTCTACCTTAATACAAATATACGTAAACCTTTTGCGCGATCGAGAAAGAAAATCGTGTTTGAAATGCATGTACAGTTGGTGTCCCTGTCATGCCACGCCAGACTGAAATGGCCAAAATGAGATGTTGAGATGTTTGTTTGGTTTGTGACCGTGCCAAAATCAGAAAGGTTGTTGGCTGTTAGTGTGACATGTGGGTCCAACTTGTTTGAAAGCACCTAGTACCGGACTGTAATCTGTATTGGTCTTAATTTATAGACTAATTGCTTAAGGGAATTGAGGTGGCTCAAGTGACTGTGTTGGAGTTAATTTTTGTCATATACTCCTGCTGCTGGTTCCATAATTCTTGTCGTTTAAGACATCAATAAGGTCTCAAATTATAGCTTTGACTATAACGATTAACTATAATAATGCATAAGTTTTTTTTTTTTGAGAAAACACATATTACATGTCGTCTCTGCCCTGTTCCTTTCACTGAAATTTGGCTTATGCTGATACTTTTGATGATTTATTATGAGAGGAAAACACTGTTCGTTTGCTGAAAATTACTACTGAGGGCCAATGTTTTAGAAGTTATGTCTAAAGCTTAACTTGAGCCTTGTCCAAGAGAAGAATAATTATGAAACTATACATAGGGAGTACAGTAAGTTATAGTGTCATCTCTAATCATCACAATATGAAACCAACTTGTGCAACGAACTAAAAGAACAAATCCCATTATATGGGATGGACCCCTGTTTAGCTGGACTCTCTCTGACTCTGGTTCTGTGCTATATGTATACTACAGGAAGAGCTGGAGTCAAAGGAGCCATAAAATGGGGGTAGCTTGTTTGGACTTGTAGTTTAGTATTTTGCGAGAATAGAAAGAAACGGGTCTTATGAAGAGCACAGGTACAATTACTAGTAGACAAGCCGTGACAACCAGATGCTCAATCTAAAAATAGCCAGGGGAGGTAAAAAAATGACTTAAAATTTGTTGGAATGACGTGGTAAAAATGAAGTGAATCGTTGGAGTCAGGGTTTTTTTTACCGACCGGTCACCCCAAACCGCCGGCCTCCGGTAGCGGTTTACCGGTAACCGGTCGGTAACCGGTCGAATTTGAATTTAAATTCAAACGCTCCTTTGGTTCGGTTTGTCACCGGTTTACCGGGCAGTTTAGAGCGGTAACCGCCCGGTTTGAGTTTA
This sequence comes from Saccharum spontaneum, assembly GCA_022457205.1. Taxonomy (NCBI): domain Eukaryota; kingdom Viridiplantae; phylum Streptophyta; class Magnoliopsida; order Poales; family Poaceae; genus Saccharum; species Saccharum spontaneum. The sequence continues at coordinate 1,217,008 of CM039583.1, read as the reverse complement.
GAATTTTCTTTTTTCTTTTTTTTTCAAACTTCTATACGTATAAATAAATACTAAACGAATTCGAATTTGAAAAATTTTTATACCATTGGCTTCTATAAATCATGAACTATTTTTAGGAATTTTTTCAGCATTTTTTTGTTTTTTTTTCAAATTTTAAATTTGAATTTGGGGGCCTTAACGGGCCGGGACCGGGATTTTTTTTTCTTTTTTTCAAACTTCTATACTTATAAATAAATACTAAACGAACTAGAATTTGAAAAATTTTTACACCATTGGCTTCTATAAATCATGAACTATTTTTAGGAATTTTTTCAGTATTTTTTTTTAAATTTTAAATTTAAATTTAGAGAATACCTAACCGGATCGGACCGGAACCGGTCCGGCCCGGTTAGAGCGGTTAGTGCGGTTTACCACAATAAACCGAGCGGTTTTTTTAACCCTGTTTGGAGTAGCGACAAGATGGTGCTGGAAGTCTGGAACTGTGTGTGGTGGGTGTCGGTGCACCTCAGCACGTGGTGTGCTGACGAGGCAGCAAACGCAAAGGGTCAGTGGAGTACTCCCTCCATGTCCAAGTAAGAATACAATTCTTGCATAGTAAGTTTCATTAATTATAGATAAAAAATATCAATATTTATGATATTAAATAAATATTATTAGATTAATTACGAAATGTATTTTTATAATAAATCATTTTGGAGCTGTAAATATAAATAGTATTTGCTAGAAATTTAGTTAAATGTGAAGTACTTTTGCTGGCACGTAATACACCGTCCACATGTGGCCTGCCCTGCCCACATGTGGCCTGGACGCATCTGCTGGACTGCCCATGGATGCATCTCACTCAGCTTATCAATGCCCTTATCATCAGGCTAATAAAATGAAATAATACACCCAAAAAAACGGAGGAGCAGAGTAGTTTTTACTCAAGGAGTAAATAAATAAATAAGAACAGTGTGTAGCAGTATAATTTATGGTCTACTAGTAGATAATAAATAAATAAATAAATAGAGCTCTTCATTCACACTTGACATTATACTAATCTTGTCTGGAAACTGCATCAACAAACTGGACTGGACTACAGTAGCAAGGAAACGGAGAGAAAGGAAAATGGAAGCAAGAACCAACCAATAATCACGCAATCAATTCAAGAACAAGAAGCAGGAAAAAACTACTAGTAGTAGAGATCATCGATCTCAAGGAAAAAATTTTAAAAACTAATAAAGAAGAAGAAAACTGTAGTGTAGGTACGTGTGTAGCAGCACAACTCATCAGCACAGAAGATCTGAAGCCTGAAACGACCGACGATGGAGCCACATGACTACTCCTCAGATCAGATCAGAGCATCCTGTTGAGGAGCAGAGCGGCGGCGGCGGCGGCAATGGGCGTGGCGGCGAGGAGCGACGGCGGTGGCGGCGCGGCGCTGGACTTGGCCTTGGACTTCTTGGCGGGCGGCGAGGGCGAGTCATCGGAGGAGGTGTCAGAGGAGGAGGAATCATCACCGGAAGAGGAGCCGGATCCGGATCCGGATCCGGAGGAGGAGGAGCCGGAGGACTTTGCTGTGACGTGGACCTTCATGCCGTGGTAGCAGTAGCCATAGCTGCAGATGAAGTAGTAGTCCTTGGCCTCCTTGAGCTGGAAGGCGTAGGTGCTGCCCTTGCTGTAGCTGCTCAGCGCGTTGGCCTTGTCGCAGTTGTCGTACCCGACCTCGTCCACCTGCACCACGTCCGACCGCCCGTTCTGGTACTGGAAGACTGCACAAGCAGGAAGAAATCCATGGTGGTCAGCATTCAGCAACGGCGGATATCGTCCATGGGACCATGCCATGCATGGACAACAACAACAATAGCAAAAAGAAGATGCTTGCTTACTGAGCCAGTCTCCCTTGTAGAAGGGCTTGTGCTTCTTCACCCAGGCCGTGTAGTCCACGTCCGGGTTCCAGCCCTTCTCGTCGCCCACCGTGTAGTTGGCCGCCACCGCCGCCGCCGGCAGCTGCGACGCCGCCACCGCGGCGGTGAGCAGGAGGGCCAGCGCCAGCCGCGTCGCCGCCATTCCTCTGATCTTGCTGGCTGTGGCCTGTGGTTGGTTGGGGGACGGATGTGAGGTGGACTGGTGGGCCGGATGAGCTTGCAGGTAGCTGGAGGAAGAGAGGAGCTGAGCTATCTATCAGCAGTGGCCAGTGCCCACTGCCCAGTGGGGCGGTGGTGGCCTGGTGGGTGGGGACGAACTGAACCGACGGACGGACAGTAGTGAAGGGTGCAGCAGAGCAGAGTGACGACGAGCTCAGTTGGTGACCTCTGTGCTCTGCGTGCTGTGATCTGAATGAATCAATACTGTACGCCAAGAAAGAACCTCCAGGTGCAGAGGCAGAGGAGGACTTGGATTTTCAAATCTGTCAGTACGACTCAGTAACTAGCATGGACGACGGCAGATCAAGGGCTGGTTTAGAGCCTGTTTAGTTCAAAAAAAAAATTGAACCCAAAAATGCTACAGTACCTATCACATTAAATTATACGGCACATGCATGGAATACTAAATATAAACGAAAGAAAAAACTAATTACACAGTTTAGTTGTAAATCACGAGACAAATCTTTTGAGCCTAATTAGTCCATGATTGAACACAAATTGCCAAATAAAACGAAAAGTGCTACAGTAGCCGAACCCAAACTTTTTCACCAACTAAACAAGCCCTTAGTTTGCAAAAAAATTTGCAAAATTTTTTAGATTCCCTGTCACATCGAATTTTTGGATATATGCATGAAGCATTAAATATAGATAAAAAATAAAACTAATTACATATTTTAGACAAAATTCACGAGACGAATCTTTTAAGCCTAGTTAGTCCATAATTGGATAATATTTATCAAATAACAACAAAATTGCTACAGTACAACAAAAATTCTACGCCGTGCACATGTACAGTGACAATATATTAGGCCTTGTTTAGTTCCCAGAAAATTTTACAAAAATTTTCAGATTCTCCGTCACATCGAATCTTTAGACACATGCATGAAACATTAAATATAGATAAAAATAAAACTAATTACACAGTTTAGACGAAATGGATGAGACGAATCTTTTAAACCTAATTAGACTATGATTGGACACTAATTACCAAATAACAACGAAACGTGCTACAATATCATTTTGCAAAATTTTTTGCAACTAAACCGGCCCTTACTCCCACTGTAAAAAAATACAATTCTAAAATTTTGACTACATTTTAGAAAATGGTGTCAAAACTCATGGTAGACTACTGTAAAAAATATATTGCATCATTAATCTAACAATACCAATTATGTAGATATATAAATGTTAGTCTTTATAGATTTGATTAAGATTGAAATTGTTTAACTCCTTCAAAAAAAAAAGAGAACTACACTTCTATTTTTGAGACAGAGAGATTATGGTCTGTTTGGTTCGGTAAACTAAACTTTAGTCCCCATCACATCGAATGTTTGGACATATGTATGGAGTACTAAATATAGACTATTTACGAAATTAAAACTATAGGGTGAGGATAATTTGCGAGACGATTTTTTAAGCCTAATTAGTCTATGATTAGCACTAATTGCTACAGTAACAAAACACATGTGCTAATGATGGCTTAATTAGGCTTAATAAATTCGTCTCGCGGATTATCCACCGAATATGTGATTTGTTTTTTAATTAGTATCCGAAAACTCCATAGTCAACTCCGGTCAACCTCCGATGTAACACGGACTAAACTTTAACTCCCTGAACCAAACACCCCCTTACTAAAGTAGTACCTAAAGGCTAATGAAGGTGGGCGTGTGCAGCAATTATTCAGACATCTGCTAATCGATGGAGTAATTAGCCATATGGTATATGGCTAACTATACATATGTCATGGACTCATGTAGTCATGATCGTGGATGCATCATTTCGCGCAGTCAGTCAATTGAGCATCATCTGGAACAGTGCTACCTTGATTGGCACTCGGTCCATCATCATTGTCTGTACGTAGTAATAGTATTGTTCATGAACTCATGATGATGGAGGATCTACAGCATCGTGTGTAGAATAGCTAGCGGCTGGCGTTAAAGCCATTTCGTGTGAGAACTGCACGATCAATGCAACGCAAGGCCTTTTCTTCCTTTCAGTTTCCTTCTTCCTACCTAGCTAAGGCCGTGTTTAGTTCGGCTGAATTGGGAGACGCCAATTTTGTACAGTGCAAGATTCTGTACTGTAGCATTTCGTTTGTATTTGTAAATTTTTGTCCAAACATTGATTAATTAGACTCAAAATGTTTGTCTCATAAAGTACAATAAAATTGTGCAATTAGTTTTTTATTTCATCTATATTTAGTACTCTATGCATGTGCCAGCATTTTGATGTAACGGAAAATCTTTTTTTCATAGTGGAATTTAGGGTGAAATTTAGTATCTAAACAAGACCTAATGCATGGTTGCTCATTTAAGCCATGGAGTGTTTCAGAAGCAAGCAACCTACCGTACCCAATGCATTCTTTTAATTTATTTCCACATGAATAACATTTATAACCAATCAGAGATGGTTTTCTTTCTAAGCACACGTTTCAATTCGTCCAAAGAAAAAAGCAAAAAAAAAAGAAAAAAGAAAAGAAATCATGATGGTTGTGACTCCTGGCGGGTGGTACTAAGTCACTTATTTTCATCTCCGAATTGACATGTTGGTGATCTCGTCGCAACTCAAAAGTCATGCCTGGTTGTTAGCATTTGGGTCTCATTGGTCATTGCGCAACACGTTTAGATGGTGGAAGCTCATTAAGTACACTATATATATAATAAATCAGTCTCGCCTATTACACCTCCTTCTAAAAAAATACTTCCCTCCATTTTCGTTTACTTGTCACCAATCTTTTACTTAGCAAATTTAACCATCTATTTTTTCTTCTAAAAAATCTTAGATACTTCAAAGCATATAACACTAATGAAGTATGTTCAACGAAGAATCATATATGTGAAAACTTGATGTATCTAAAAGTCTTTTGCAGAAGAAAATATATGGTCAAAATTGCTACCGTTAAAGTTTGATGACAAGTAAACGAAAACGGAGGTAGTATATAGATTGTTTTAGTTTTATCTTAAGTCATAATTTTCTTGCTTTGAATTTTTTTTACAAAAATACATGAACATCTATCTATAAAATGAAACTAGTTCGATTAAATCCACCATCAATTACTATGTTTTAGTAGTGCATTTCTTTGTTATTGTGGATACTAGTATACTTTTCTATATGCTCAATCAATGCTAAAGAAATTTGACTTATAATAAACTTACAATTACTTGCAGTTTTAATAAAAAGAATAATGTAAACCACCAATGCAACCAGAGAAAGACGAACAACTTCAGCAATGGACCATCATTACACACTAATAACTATAATAGTTGTATATAAAACAATACCGGCCTTTTGCAAGATTCACCGTCTCAAAGATTCGTTACTACTCCCTCCATTTAATTGTATACATGTCGTATTAGATGACCTGATTTAGAAAAAAGCCACGTGGTTCACAACATGTGAACTATATATTATGAAAGTATTTCTTATAGTGAATATCTAGAAATATAAATCGTGTGGTGTGTTGTTAACTTACATAAATTTTTAAAATTTCTTATAGTGTATAAATCTTGTGTTGTTAACTTATATAAATTTCTAAAATTGATAGTCAAAGATAGAAATATTTAATTTGGTACAAAACTAATACAACATGTAAAAATCATAGGGGGTAGTAGATAGTAACCTAGTGATAATGGTATATAGGCACCGAAGCTTGGTAGTAGCTTCTTAATAATGATATAAATAAACCAACTATATACATCCAAGAGAGATGAGAGACCTGTGCATGATATGAGGAAAGAGGGGGCAGGTTATTAGTTAGGCCCGGCCATGTGAGGTGAGCGAGGAGATGCCGGGCCATATGCTCCTTTGTTTCCGACAATGCCACTGAAGTTTAGTAGCAACCTGTGACGCTCATCACTCATTAGTGTGCCTTTACGTTCAACTGATCATCTACTTTCTTGGCTGGCTCCACACACACATATCTATCCCATATCTCAGCAAAGCATGCAGGATGGCACCATGGCCATGTGATGAGCCTCTTTTGCTTTGCTTTGCTTTGCTTGCTCAGGTCATGGGCAGCAACTTGCTGGACCGCCCCTCTCTTCTCTCCAAGTCTTTACCAGTCAGGCTTCCTTTCGTTTCTCAGGCGCTCCCCTGCATGCCAACCTATATATATCTCTGTTCGTCCTCTAATTTACAGCAAAGCAAGCAAAGGAGACACATCTCCTTGCATTGCATTTGCATTCTCTCTCTGAGCACGCAAATGCAGGGCTCACGTGAAGAAGTCGGATCCAGATCTCCAATGCAAAGTGCCCACCCTATCAAAGGTTGGTGATTGAAGCACCAATACATGCTTTGGGTCGAGCCTCAAGGGTTCATTGGAGCAAAGGGTACTATCTATCCACCATTCCGCCTGGGCGAAGCCAGATATTTTAACCACCGGGGTCAACATATAATAACTATGCTTATATGTGACACTTTTCTTATAAAAATAGCAGTGTGATAGTGGAATTTCCTGGAAGCCATCAGGGTCATTGGACCCCGGTAACAACATGTAGATTCGCCCTTGCCTGGCCTCGTCTCACCACGCCATGCCACCCAACTATTGCCTCAATATTGCACCCTCTACTAATCAACCTCACTACCTTTTTCCAAGATGGTTGTGGCTGGCACCCCCATGACATTGGCGGAGCCAGGAATTAAGCATAGGAGGGGCCAAACAAAAAATTGGTGGTCTATATCACCTTATTAATAATCAACAAGTCTATGAATAGACTATGTGTATCATCAGTATGTTCATTTGGTTCGTATATGCGATATCAATAGCTTGCAAGATTCATATTTCCATGATACACCAAATAAATAAAAGAAGAAGGGAAAAAATATCTAGAGAGATATACTTTTTACAAGATTGGGAAAATATAATTGGATTAAAAAATATAAATGGAACAAATATATATTCATAAATGGATTGCTTAGTAGCAAGATATCCATGTCAGTGTGTTAGGGTTAACAAAGGACAATTTAAGCGATAGTGGTGGGCATGAGAGGGGGGGGGGGGGGGTGGGACGACCTCTAGTGGTATGCTGATATGGAGGTGGTGGTCTTTTGAAAGCAAAACTGGTTCAAGGATATGTGAGAAGAACCTTATATACTACCACATATGCTTGAGCCCTGCTTTACCTCTAGCAACATCCCTATTCGAGGGATTACCCTTCCTAGAGCCAGCTTTGATTTCTCTGGTTCCAACTTGGGACACATGCACCATTTCCCTATATATTATGCTATTTCCAGCCACTTTTGATTTTAGCAACATATAAAAAATTGTCATTTTCAACCGACTTCATGCCAATTTTCGATTGTCACTTTTAAAAAACTCTTGAGCGAACAAATTTCTATTTCATATATCATAATATGGTACCGCTTCATCACATATCGGTTTCATCTCTAGGTTTTTTTAGAGGAGTTTCATCCCTAGGGTAGAAAATCATTTCGCGTGGACCGTGGAAGATATATATAGAATTGAAGATAGCAACCGGTAGCAAAGATCTCAATGGGCTGGGCTGGCCCATCAGATAACGCGGTCCTCAGATACCCGTCCAAATCGACATGGGCTGGCCCATCACGAGAGACAGCCCAATACCCGTCCCTTTCAACAATTTCCATCTGGCTTATGCTTATGTGCTCCATGGGGCTATTTCCCTGTAGTGGTTCTGTAATATGTATGGCATGTCCTCTGAATCTGTCTAAACAATTTCTGTACGTAATGATGATTATTACTGAACAACTAGACAGCCTTGTGGATTAGCAAGCTATCCATCCTGAATTATATCACATACCTGTCTCAAAAAGGTGTTTCAGTTGGATATTCATTTATGAGACAACAAGGTCCTGCAAGATTAATTGGAGAAAGCAGACTTAAACTAGGACTTGCCATTTGGTGGTTCTGAATGATATGTTCAGTTCAACAATGCTGGTTAAACTAGAACTATTTCCATGTAGTTTTTTCCTGGCTTCTACTTGGCAAAGGAGTTCTTTTTTGCTCCTGACACCTTTCCTTCCACATAGTCGCTATTTGTAGCAGTGTCCATCATTGATGAATTATTGTTTGGAGTCATTATCTACTTGTGGTGGTATGAGTTGATAGGCAACATTCAACTTTTCTGTCAATAGTATCTAGCTTGGTTATACATGTTTTCATACTGGACTCCAATATTTTTCTTGCTACCCTATTTGCTTACCTGGAGTTGGGGATGATAACTAGAATGACATTTTTATTGCTTTATTATATTCCTTTCTGGTTTGCACATCTGGTATGGTAGCTATATTCTCTCATTAGATCTATCAATTCACTAAGTGTGATGCTCATGTCAAGCAAGCCTTGATCTGACAATAATTTTGGTATACGCTTTGTTTTAGGTTGTTGAGGTCTCCACTTCCAAGACTGGGAAGCATGGCCATGCCAAGTGCCACTTTGTTGGCATTGACATTTTCACTGGAAAGAAGCTTGAGGATATTGTTCCTTCTTCTCACAACTGTGATGTAAGCTATTAGTATCACTCCTTGCGCTGCTTGTTCAGTTAAGTGCACAGAATTTGGTAACCTTTTGTCTCATGCCTGCATTGTACAGGTTCCACATGTTAATCGTGTTGAGTATCAGCTGATTGACATTTCTGAAGATGGATTTGTGCGTTTGCTTCCATTCCAACCTTTGCCTTTCTGTCTTTCCATTCAACTTTGTCTTTTTGGCAATACCTTCTGGTTTATAACAATCGATGAGGGCATTTTACAGGTCAGCCTTTTGACTGAGAATGGCAGCACTAAAGATGACACCAGGCTTCCCAGTGATGAAGCTCTGCAAGCCCAGGTCAGTTAGCCGCACAAGCCTATTGCCTCTATCGCTTCTGTTCCAAATCTCTTAGACACTTTGCTTACATCTGCAGATCAAGAGTGGATATGATGAAGGAAAGGACATCCTCCTGACCGTGATGTCTGCCATGGGTGAGGAACAGATCTGTGCTGTCAAGGAGATTGGGGGCAAGAACTAAAGCTGCTGCTTCGCTCTGGCTGTTTGTGGGCAATACCTGTTGTCTTGTGCTTAGAGTTGAGAAGCTGAGGTTGAGATGCATACATAGGCATATAAGTTATCTGTGGTTTTGGGTTTACCTGGAATGTTATGAGATGGTGTTAGTACTTTGTGGTACTTGGTTATCGATCTCTGGTATCTTTTTGAACTGAGTCATGGTGTAACTCTGGTAGTGCATCAATGCGAATTACAATATATATTCGTTGAATTATTTGATTTGGCTTTGGCCCCGTGTTGATTATGGTGTGCCCTGGTGGTGAATGCTGCAAAAAATGAAGCAAGCACTTCAATCCAGTTGGTTGCTTTCTGTCATTTCTCATATGATGATGAAATGTGTCTGCCACTTCGTGTCCTCTGTTATGTAAATCTGTATGTCAGGCCTTCTCTAGATTTTCACCTAAAACTATCACGTCGAATCCTGTGGCACATACATGGAGTATTAAATATAAATAAAATAAAAACTAATTGTACAGTTTACATGTAAATTGCAAGACAAACGTTTTGAGCCTAATTAGTTTGTGATTTGACACTAAAGTGCTACAGTAATAAATGTGCTAATGACAGATTAATTAGGCTTAATAAATTCATCTCATAGTTTCCAGGTAAGTAATAAATGTGCTAATGACGAATTAATTAGGTTTAATAAATTCATCTCATGGTTTCCAGGTAAGCTATGTAATTAGTTTTTTTATTAGTCTAACATCGCACGGAACATCCGGTGTGACATTTTCACCAAAAACTTTTAGCTGTGCAAATTTCATCCGTAAACTAAGTATTTTATCACTATTTTTTAAAATTTTAAAACATATTTTATTTTGTTTGAGTTCCAAACAAGACCCTGCTCTCCTTTAACCCATGCATTTGGCGCCTTTAACGAATACTATCGCTCAGTGAAGATAAGCTACGGGCCACTCAGCTTCTCCCATGTCCACCACCGCCGCAGCCGCCGTGATCCCCTCCCCGGCATCGACCAGACAGCCGCCCGGAGGTGTCCAGCATGGCGCCCTCACGGCGGACCGCGCGGCGGCGCTGCTGGCGGGCTGCGTGTCCGCTCGCCGCGCCTCGGAGCTCCACGCCGCGGCGGTGCGCGCCGGCGTGGACCAGGACAAAGCCGTCGCCTTCCGTCTCCAACGCGCGTACGCCGCGTCCGGCCGGCTGGACCTCGCCGTGGCGCTGCTCCGCCGCACGGCCGACCCGACCGCCGTCTTCTACACCTCCGCCATCCACGCGCACTCCTCCCGGGGCCTCCACCACGCGGCGCTCGCGCTCCTCTCCGAGATGCTGCTGTCCCACGGCCTCCTTCCCACCGCGCACACCCTCTCGGCTTCCCTCCCCGCGTGCGGCAGCCTCGCGGTCGGGCGCGCGCTGCACGGGTATGCCGTGAAGCTGGCGCTCTCCGGCGAACCGTACGTGGCCACCGCGCTGCTGGGCATGTACGCGCGCGCCGGGGACGCCGCGGCGGCGCGCGCGCTGTTCGACGGGATGCTGCCGGACCCGCACGTGGTGTCTGTGACGGCGATGCTGACCTGCTACGCCAAGATGGGCCTGCTGGACGACGCGCGCAGCCTGTTCGACGGGTTGCCCAGCAAGGACCTCATCTGCTGGAACGCCATGATGGACGGGTACACGCAGCATGGGCGGCCCAGCGAGGCGCTGCGTCTGTTCCGGCGGATGCTGAGGTCGGGGGTGGATCCCGACGAGGTGTCGGTGGTGTTGGCGCTCTCCGCGGTGGCGCAGCTGGGCACGGCGGAGTCCGGGAGGTGGCTCCACTCGTTCGTGAACAACAGCAGCCGCCGGGTCCGGCTCAACGCCAGGGTCGGCACGGCGCTCATCGACATGTACTACAAGTGCGGGAGCCTGGAGGACGCCGTCGCCGTGTTCCGCGACCTCGGCGGCGGCGACAGGGACATCGTCGCGTGGAACGCCATGATAAACGGGTACGCCATGCACGGGCATAGCCGGGAGGCGCTCGAGGCGTTCGGCGAGCTGCGGGCGCAGGGGTTCTGGCCGACCGACATCACCTTCATCGGCGTGCTCAACGCGTGCAGCCACTCCGGGCTGGTCGACGAAGGCCGCGCGCTGTTCAGGTCGATGGAGGAAGAGTACGGCATCGAGCCCAAGGTGGAGCACTACGGCTGCATGGTGGACCTCCTCGGCCGCGCCGGGCGCGTCGAGGAAGCGTTCGACCTCGTGCAGAGCATGACGACGACGACGGCAAAGCCTGATGCGGTGATGTGGGCGTCGCTCCTCGCTGCCTGCCGGCTCCACAAGAATATGTCGCTGGGGCAGCGGATCGCCGACTATCTGGTGGCCAACGGGCTGGCCAACTCCGGCACGTACGTGCTGCTGTCGAACATCTACGCGGCGGCGGGGAAGTGGCGGGAGGTGGGGCGGGTGCGGGCGATGATGAGGGCGAGCGGCATCCAGAAGGAGCCCGGGTGCAGCGCCGTGGAGGTGGGGCGGCGGGTGGTGGAGTTCGTGGCCGGGGACCGGAGCCACCCGCGCGCGGCGGAGATCTACGCCAAGCTGGAGGAGGTGAACGGCATGGCGCGGGCGTGCGGGCACGTGCCGCGGACCGAGCTGGTGCTGCACGACCTCGACGACGACGACGCCGCGGCCAAGGAGCAGGCGCTGGCGGTGCACAGCGAGAAGCTGGCCCTGGCGTTCGGGCTCATCAGCACGCCGCCCGGGACGGCGATCAAGATCGTCAAGAACCTCCGGGCGTGCGCCGACTGCCACGCCGTGCTGAAGCTGGTGTCGGAGGTGACGGGGAGGAGGATCGTGTTCAGGGATAGGAACAGGTTCCACCATTTCGTGGACGGGTCCTGCACTTGCGGGGATTACTGGTGATGCGATGGGCCGATGCATGCAGGATGGCAGCTGAACAATGTGTAATTAGTGCACAAGATAGTCTGATTAAGCATAAAAATAAATGACATTGACATCTCAAGTGGTGTTAATATAAACAATCAACTGATTTTGGTATAACGAAGCAACAGTGTAGCTATCTTTTCCTTTTCAATATGAAAGGATGACAAATGAGCTCATCTTTGATTGTTGTCAATATAACGTAACAGGAACATACCGTTTATATACTATTGTTTGCTGCATAAATAAAGCATTAAGGTCACATCTGAAGCCATTAGCGGCACTGATTCTGAAAATAAGGGACAAAAATGTCTGATCAAACATTAGAGCGATTGTGCCAAGTTACAAATTTCTGAAGCACACGATGAAGCTAGACACGGAACAAAAAAAAAACTTTGACTTAACCATGGACGTTTTTTTTTTCTTTTTTGAGGAGTTGAAATAACACAAAGTTAACATGGAAGTACGGAGTACATTTTTTTTTCATTCTTACAAATCTTCAGAGTTTCAAAGGTTTAGACAACATCTTCAGAGTTTCAAAGCTTGAGAGCAATATTCAGAGTTTCAAATCCTAAGGTACAGAGCAAATGGAAGACTGCACTAGCTTTCAAGAAATAGCAATCCATGTTAATATAAATCTAGAGCAAAGTCACCACGTGTTCAATTTTAGAATGATTAAATCAAACATACCGGTGAATGGTGATGAGATGCATGCAGGATGGCAGCTGGGTGACTGCACATACAGTTGTAGTTCGAATGTATACAGGCAGGCAGGCAGCGAGGTGACGCAGCGGAATTTGCAGATATTAGTGGGAAACACAAAGTCATGTTATAAGAGAGACAAAAGTTCAGTGGGTTTATGTGTATCAAAATAAAATGTATAGAAATAGTCAGGGACTGCAGAAAAACAAGCAAAAAGACCGCAAAAAACAAGGTCACTCTGTATATTCATAGTTTCATACCACACCAGAGTCATCAACTACGTAGCAAACATAAAACCTATCCAACTTACTGTTTTTCCTTGTCAGATACCCTGAAGATGAACCCGTTCCTTGTTTTTCCAAAGTTGGCAAGATGATCCTTTTCGGTGAGTGTGAATGCGCGCTCCATGCCGCACCGGTCGGCCGGGTAGCTGTCCGCGTACCGCCGGCACGGCTTGCACCCGACGAACGGCCACCGGTCGTCACCAAGGCCCCCGGCGGGGCGCCCCTTCCGCCGCAGCTCCTCGTACCTGTCCATTATCCCTTCCCAGAAGGCCAGAACGTCTTGTCCGCCCACCTGCCCCGCTGCGTGAGGAGCAGGAACACGAGCGCAGACTGGTCGTCAGTTGCGGATGAGGAAGCTGCCGGTGTTGACGCCGACCCAGCTCCTCTCCTCCAACACCTTGGCGGGCCAGCCGTGGAGGACCAGGCTGTGGCGTCGGAGTCAACCCGCCAGAGGAGCTCCACCTTCGGTTGCGTTGCCGCTGGGACGGCGGCGGGTTCGTTGAACACGACGTGGACGCGCGGCATGGCAAGAACGAGGTTGACGTCGGAGTTGGTCGGGCCGAAGATGAGGTAAAGCGCGACGAGGAGGAAAGCGACGGCGATGTGGGGCGTTGCCGGCGCGCAGCGGCGATAGACTAGTGCCGCCGGATGCCGACCGGCGTGCTGCTGCACTGCTCCCTCATTGTGGCTAGACGGCAGGCATGAGAGTTGCACCTCGCAACTTGTAATACTTGTCAAATTTGATTCTTCGTCTTGGCTCTTGTGTCTGCTTCGTGCTTCTGAACTTATCATTTTTTTTAACAAAAAAACTCGGGAGCCATGGATCGTGGCAAACTGGCAAGGGTCAACAGGAGTGTGGAAGGGGAATCCGGTGGCTCATGCAAGGTTTCAGTTCACCTAATTTCTCTTTTCTTTTCATTCAATGCTGTATTGGGATTGTAGATCCACGGTTTTCCGAGTAAAATACTGAACAGTTATTTTTTGGATGAACGTACAGATCCCAAATCTCGATGCGCCCTATGGTTGGAGGGCTTTAGTTACCCATGTGCATTGGCATAAAACCTGCTTTGTAGGATATTGTTCTCTCCACGGTAGTACTATGGTGAAGGAAAAAAAGAGCTAGTGCATATGGCAGTGGACAAGGCAGTCCCAATCAAGGTAATAAATAACGTATAGCGGGTTGGTAGTGGATTGGTGTCGAGGCAGCGGATTGCAGATAGCGGACGATATTGCGAACGATAAGTTCCAATAGCGACACCCGATAGTCCCATATAATTTTAAGTATATATATCATGAATAATGAGTATAAATAATTTTAAGTGCATATATCATGAATAATTTTAAGTTTCACAGCCGATGCATGAGTATTTGAATTTGGGGTGTAAGTCATAGTGGGCTAGACTAATTAGGGATATTTGCTTCCATGCTATTGCGGCCTGCTACGCGCAATTGCGGCCGCAATATCGGCCGATATTGCGGCCGTAAAGTTCCATGATGCAAAGTTCAGAGCGCTACCTCGTTGTAAGGTCCAAATGGCTAGAAGGGGGGTGAATAGCCTATTTAAAATTCTACAAGCTTCACTAAACAACCACGTTAGTATAAAAAATGGCTAAGCTTATTCTAGCACTAGCTCAACTACACTATGCAAGCCACCTATACAATTCTAGTGAAGCAAGGCTATGATCTCTAATACACACCAACAAGGCTAAGTCACTAAGCTACTTACTCCTATGTGATAAAAGCTGCACTAAGCAAACTACACTAGAACTAGTACAAGAAAGTAAAGAGCAAGTGACTTGATTCTTATACCAACGATGTAGAGAAGTAATGCACTCGAAGAATCAATCACAAAGATCAACCACAAGAGAAATCCTCGGCAAAGAGATGACACAAGATTTTTACCGAGGTTCACTTAGCTTCCCGGCAAGCTACTCCTCGTTGTGGCGATGCACCCACTTGTCGGTTCGCGAGCTAATCAACTATCAAGAGTTGAGCCCTCGGCGGGCGCCGCACAACCGCACACAAGATGGGGATCCTCCAAGCCACGAGCTCCACTAGAGTATCCAATTTGCGAACTCCCGCGGGGAAGGATCAAGAACCCCTTACAACACTTGGTGAGGGCTCCAACAATCTTCAATTGCGAGCTCAATCACCTACGCTGCTCCAAGCCATCTACCGTGTCGGGAAACACGGAAGAGTAACAAGAAATCCACAGCAACTCGAAGATCAAGTGCCACTAGAATGCAACTCTCAAGCAATGCACTTGAATCTCACTCAATCTCACTCAAGATGTGCAACTATGCAAAGAGATGAGTGGAGGGGTTGTTCTCTAGCTCAAAGGATGTCTCTAGGTCTCAAAATGTGCAAGAGATGCCCTCAAACCCCGGACATCGTCTATTTATAACGAAGGGGTACACAGCTAGCCGTTACGAACGACGCAGCGAAAATCGCGTTGACCGGACGCTCCGGTCAGGGTGACCGGACGCGTCCGGTCACTACAGGACAAGCGTGAACAGTACGCGTCAGAAGTTACCGTTGCCGTGACCGGACGCGCTTCTAGCGTTTAACCGGACGCGACAGTGCCAGCGTCCGGTCGCGTTCCAGTAAGCTCCCGACGAGACCGGACGCGTCCGATCACACGTGACCGGACGCGCCGCGCGTTCGATCAGCACTCTGCCCCTCTGGACGCCTGACCGGACGCTCTGGTTCCGTGAGGGACCGGATGCGCCGGTCATGCGCTCTACTTCAGCGCACAGGAGAACTGACCAGACGCGCTGGTCAGGCCAGACCAGCGTCCGGTCACAAACCCTAGTGCCCGCGCCGCGTTGAACTGACCGGACGCGTCCGGTCAAACCGAGACCGCGTCCGGTGCAGCGTCCGGTCACTGTATTTTTAGTGATAAACAAATCGGACTTTCGTCACCTTTTCTCGCCTCCGGCGCAATAGAAAATAGGCATTTCATTTCCTCAAAAACGCCTGAATCCCGCGCTCGCACGCTCGGCGGGAGGGAGAGCGAACCCCAAACCCCTTATTACCGCTCAAACACCACCGCCTTCGTAAATGTGCTAACACCACCAAGTGTGCACCACCACGTGCATGTGTGTTAGCATTTCATAAACATTTTCCAAGGCGTTATGTTAGCTCTCAACTAGATCCTAATGCATATGCTCAAGACATTGATCTAGTGGCACTTGATTCCCGAGCTAACCGTGATTGCCCCTCTTGATAGTCGGTTATATATCCTAAATCCGGTCAATCACTTCTCTACTCATCTTAGACCGGCAAAAGGAAAACCTTATGGTTATACCTTTGCCTTGTGCTCTTAGATCCTTCTCTTTCACTTGATCATCATGTCCGTCATATTATGTGCATTTCCACCATGATCGACATTTCATGTCCATGCACCATTTCTTTGTGATCTTGTGGCCACCACTCCTTGCCACGTACACCTTCATCACATGTGTTGCTTATGCCTAACTCAAAACACTTAACACATGGCATTAGCACCTTGGTGTCATTAATTACCAAAACCAAACTTGGGCTTTCACTCGTAGCGGTAGCGGCAATGGACCGCTACCGCTATTGCGGGTGCAATTGCGGCCGCTATTGCCGCTATTTATTACCTTAGTCCCAATGCTAAAAGCTACATGTAGTTTTTATACCTATTAATTTTCATAGACACTATATATAGAAATCATAGTCTCAATGGATAATTTCTACAAAATAATTTTTTATCCAATCACATATATTCTCTCTCCATTATTTACCAATCACATCCATTCATGTCTTAGTTCTTGTGTAGACATACTGAATAGTTTCTAAGAGCATTACAATAATAGGCGTATAACCAAGCTAATGCTGATGTGGAGGAGAGAAGGGATGAGAGAATATGCATTAGTGGGCCCAAGTAGAAGTGTTGTGAGGAGGAACAAGATAGAGACTTTTTTAAGATAAATAGGAGACACTTATTGTATAACTTGGCTCTTGCGACTTAACTTACAGCCAAACAACTTGACTCTATTATTGATCATGCCCTAACTTAGATCTGGTTTCTATGATTTTTTCTCTCTCTTCAATAACTACTTTACCACATCAGCAAAACGATTAGGTGACAGTACAATTAATGTCCATAGAAACTATGATGGTTTCTACATTAGAAGCGCCCTAAGGAAACACATAGGCACATAGACTAATAATACATTTTAGTACTCCTTAATTCAAAGGAAGGTATTATCAAATTGTAATCTTCACAAAAATATGTGTCAATTTCATCATTCATGGCAGCCACGTCATCTCCCGATTCACCACTAAGAGCCTCGCGGCATAAGGTACAAGAACATTATTCAGTACTTCCTCCATTTCAAATTATAAGTCGTACAAAAAAATCTTAAAGAGTCAAAGTATCTTAAGTTTGACCAAAATTATAGAGAAAATTACAAAGATTTATAACATCTAATAGGTATACTATGAAAATATAATTAATAGTGAAGAATCTAATGATATTTAATTGGTATCATAAATATTAAATTTGGTTAAACTTGAGATCCTTTGGCTCTCTAAAATTCTTAGAATGAGTTATAATTTAAGATGGAGGGAGTAACAGTCATTATATCGGCTAAAATAAAAGAAAAACATTTATGTTTCTTCTGCTTCATAGACTCGGGATGTTCACGATACCTAAACGGAGCTCTTGCTCTAACTTCTCGTGGTCGACCCCCAGCTATGGCTGCTTCTATTAAATTCCAAATTATGCTTGCAATTTCATCGGAACTAGTGATTTCATACCTACCAAGCAGGTGCACTCTAATGCATACACCCTTTAAGAAAAGAAATCCTTCTGGTATCTATTCCAAATTATAATAATACATTTTAGCCTATTATGTATTTAGATATACACTATGTTTACTGATTAAGATATACATTATGTTTAAATATATAATAAAATTAATGTATATAGAAAAATTAAAATGTCTTATAATTTGAAATGGATAGACTATTATTATATTGAATTGGTACTTTTATATAAAACTATCATGGCCAGAAAAGATCCCGGTCCTATTTAGGTTCTATGGTCTAAAATATAGACCACTTTGACTCTCATGGCTAGAGTGCTTTCTAAAGTTTAGCCATCTCATAAAATTTTAGACCACGCAATTGAGCTAAGGTGTCTAAAGTTTTAATCCTTAAACTATGGTTAAAGTAAACTTTAGACCCGCCCTTAGTCTTGTAGCTATATATTCTCTAATTATTACTCATCAGCTCAATCTGCGACTCTGCGTTTTCAGGACACGGAAAATGACATTTTTGCATATTCCCCCTTTCTGCATCCTCCTGTCTTTCTCGCTGTCGCCCGCACGAGCTCCAATCCCGGCCCGCCGCCGCCTCCGGTCGACCTGCTGCGCTCATCCCGTGTCTTCCTCATCCATTTCTTCCTCGCTGTCGACTACACAAGTTCGAGCTCCGACCATGGCCATGGCCGGCCATACAGAAGGGGCAACCCGGCCCCCCAGCGCCCGCTGCGGCTCGTCGCTACCAGGGCCGGCGCCCCTGCGGCCCGAGGTGTTAACTCATATACATGCTCTGAATAACACAAGGTCGACGGATTTCTTCTCTGAATGGTGTAGCTCGGCATATGGTGTTGTGTTGTTGCATGCTCTGGACACCTGAAACCCACAGAGGCCAATGTTGCCCAGAAACGAGAAGTTGGTAAATGTCAAGAAGTGAGGTGAGTCTGGTATTCTCCCCACCAGCTCGTTGTAGGACAGGTTCAACATCGAGAGGAAGTTCGGTGATGCTAATCCCTGAGGAATCTCCCCCGCCAGATTATTTGAAGACAGATCCAATGACTCGAGTTGATTCAGAGCACCAAACTGAGGTGGGATTGGGCCACTGAAGGCATTCTGTGACATGTTTACACCATTTAGTAGACCAAGATCACCAATTGACTTTGGGATTGCACCATGGAATTTATTGTCTGAAACATCAATTTGTACAAGGGTCTCCAAAATCATGGAAAGCATGACTTCTTCATTACCCTTTATATGTGATTGCAGCGGCAAACTGATATGTCTGCCCAAGTTGACTCACCCGACTATCCATGCTCTCATCTGCAGATTTTGTTACCATGGAATTCATGGTCATAAACCACCCATCGTGTAAAGTGCCAGAGAATTTGTTGGAAGCCAAGTCGATAATTCGAAGTTTGATGAACTCACAACTGTTCTTTCCTCCTAATACAGAACGCCCCACATTCCCGAAAAACTTGTTGGATTTCAAAACAAGTACTTGAAGTTTCGGAAGCATACCCATCCAACATGGAAAAGTATCATTGATATGATTATTCCCGATGTTAAAAACCTCCAAGTCTCTGCAAGCAACTAGGGATCTCGGTAACTTTCCCTCTATCTGATTCACACTAAGATCAAATTCCTTGAATGCGCAATTTTGGTTCATATTATTTGGCAACTCTCCATGTAATTGATTTCTTTTCAGGTTCAATACAGTCAGGGTACCTTCCATCAAACAAGATGGGATGGAGCCACTCAAACTGTTGTCGGAGAGATCAATGAGTAACAAATTCTTTGCTTCACATATGGTTTGTGGGATTTTTCCTGAGAGGGTATTTGCATTGGCCTTGAAATACCAAATACTGCTAGCTTGAGAACCGAAATTAAGTGGCATGGATGAGAACCGATTGTTTGAGCAATCAAGCAGCTGAGTAACAGGTCCAGGTAGAGGTATGGAACCTTCGAGTAGGTTAAAACTAAGATCAATGAATGATATATCCACCATAATGGCATAGCACCATGGATTTGGTTGTCTGAAAGGTCAAGATATTGGACATCATGCATATACCTCAAGGCACTTGGGAACTTGGATATGTTACAAGCTGATAGGTGCAAAGCATCCATCTGAATGATGGCTGAAGAATTACCTTCGTCATCTACAACTACAGTGAGTTCGTTGTTTGACAGGCTCAAAGAGAGGTAGTTTCCAGAATGAGCCGAGTTGTACTATACCATGGAAGTTGTTTGAATGAAGATATAAGTATTTCAGTTGAGTTAGGTTAAATATCTGCGGAGGTAGTGTGCCAGAAAAACTGCAATTGTATAATTGTAATCTAGTTAGGTTCTTAAGATTACCTATGGAAGCAGGTACCCCTCCAGACAAGCTAAATTTGCAACCCAAGATGGTATTCCTCCCACTAAACCAGCCCCAGATACCTGTAATGAGCTTAAAGATCTTAGCTCACCAATTGAGGACGGAAGCTTGTGGGAGAAGTCTACTGCTGCAAGACCCAATTTGTTCAAAGATTTAAGGTTGCTTATGGCTCGGAATGGGACCAGAGAAGTCTATTGCACCACAATGCCCCATTGCTGAACAAATGGACCTTGCCAAAATAAAGCTCCCATTCACGTGACCAGGAAGCAAGGGACAAATAATCATCATATTCATCAAGAAGATACATTTTAGTAGAGAGGTCTAGGGTTACCAATTTGGTGAGCTGTCCTATCGCATGTGGTATTTGGCCATCAAATCGAAATCCACATGAAGAGAGGTTGAGATGAACAAGGGCAGTCACAGCAGTCCGTGCCCGCCAGCCGTCGGTGGAGAAGGAACTCTTCAGCCGGAGCAACGCCGATGCCTGGTCTGGCCGGCATTGGAGAGTTGCATTCCGACGAGAGGTGGACGACACGCTGGAATGTTTGATTTGATTGCCAAATGTCGTGGGTGTTTCTTTTTCTACGGTGAATTATTGGTGATGGTCTGGTCTGCCCGTTCCCCCACTATCCTCGTGTATATATATAGATAGATATAGGCAGACCCCACAGAGTCTGAACAGCATATACACCTCGCTGCGGCCTTGTGGGCAGCGGCGGGGTGCTGCACGGGCTGCAGTACCGGTCCAGTCCAGCTCACAAAATCACCATTACCATCAGTAAATCAGATAAATGCATTGAAAAGAAAAATTTACAGCGCTTAAAAATAATGAGAGCCATGCGTCTGATAAGATATAATGGTTAAAAATTAAGAGTTAAAAATTAAGAGGAGGCGCGCACAAGCAAATGGTTAAAAACCAGCGAACAGTCATCCAACAGTATTCAGCAGAATCAGCAGTCATCCAGCAGTATTTTTCCCTCACAACTAACCAGCGAACAGTACTTTCAGCCATAATAAACCAGCGAAACAAACAGGCTGTAAGAGACGCGGACGAGAAGGCCTGACAGGCCGCCTCCGCAGCCACCCTGGCCAGGCGGTCGACCTGGACCCACCGCCACTGCGGACTTGGGCAATAGCGCGCCGGCCAACATTGTATTGGAGCATTTGCAGCACCAAGCGTTGTATAGAAAAAAGTATACTTTCTACATAAGTACATAGAAACCCATCCAAGAACATAAATATTTTTTTTTGGTCTCCTTGAAGGTTTGGTTAATTGCACTTGTTTTGCATGAAGACGACAACATGTTATTTCAGTTTCCAGGCATCAGACAAACAATGTTGAGCTGTTGTTCTACAGGAAATGAGCAGATGTTCTACAGTTCATCAACCAGAGGGTACTATTGCGAGGAGCTGAGACCTCACAGCCTCACAGGTACTGCCGGAGGCTTTCACCGCTGAGGGTTTCCATCTCTTTCAAGATCTCCTGCGACAGTGTCTTGACAGGAAGCTCCACGTCCTCCAGCAATTCGCCTAGGAACGGGATGGTCTCTGGTAGGAGAACCACGTACTCCTCCTTCAGATGTTGGACCATGTACCTGATAACCTTCAGGCCCAGCATTTTGGGGCGAACTTTATCGCTCCTGGTCTGCATCAGCACCTGCAATTTTATGAGAAAGTTGTAAGACTCAGGGAGTGAACGATAAATCCTGTACACACTCTTGTTCATAGTCTTTAGTCTTTACTATTTCTTTATATTATTACTTTATGAGGGTAACCTAAATCCTGTGAGCTACGAAATTACTTTAGTTAGTGCAGGTATATCACTAAGGCCCTATTTGGATACAAAGTTTTTTTTTTTGAGTTTTAGAAAAATACCATGATTTTGTGAAATACTTTGGTTTTAGAGTGGCATGAAGTGTTTGGGTGCAACAAAGACCTCTTTTTTCTAAACCACGGCTTTGCACATAAATGATTCTATTAGGCAAAAAAAAACTGAAAACCTGAAGAGATTCCCACCTCATGGTTAAGAGGCTTCCAAAGAACATCTGACCGTGCAGTGACTGCCATTTGGCCCAAGCACAAAATTATAGTTTCATCTACTTCTTCAATTGATGGAGCATCAAGAACTGATTCAATGAATTCTGGTGGTTCCACAACAAACTGGGAGACAATAGGTTTCAAAAGAACCTGCAAACACCAAAAATATATTAAAATACAAAGATATCACTGGGAAAAACTGCATGGGTTGAAGGCAGACCGCAGATGGTATCAATATCATACGAACAAAGAATGGTAACAGCATGAAAGGTCACAGCCATGCACTTTTTTTTTTCTGTGACTTGCAAAAGCATGCCAACAACAAAAAAAGGAAACACTTGTACTATGAACCAACTAACCTGGAAATTAGAGGAATCAAGGATCTTCTGGTCATTATCATAGAGGAAACATTTGTGTAAGGATTTCAAAACTAGAGCTCTTAAATTCCACAGTTTTAACCCCAATAATTTATCCTTCTGTTCAACTTGAACATCTTCAAGTTTGGCCTTCTTCTTCTTCTTCTTCTTTTGCTTTGAACCAGCCAAAGCATCATCTTCAGAGAGATACTGTATAGATCCCTCAAGTAGATACTTGAAGTAAGGTGTGAACAGGGACCTTCACAGACAAATTAAATAATCAAGGGACAGAAAATATATGGAAGCTGGTAGTTGACAAAAGCATGCCTTAGTTGGGGTTGTTAATAACGATGAGCTTAATACAACAGACCAATAGCGTCAATACTGAGTTAAAGAAAGGTGAAATCAACTTAGGATACACTACTTGATGCAGTTATGAAGGTACCTGTGTTTTTCAGCAAGTTTGTTAACCAATTTGTAGAAAACAATTGCACGGTCCAAACTTTTCTTTGATGAGGACTCATCAACTTCAGACTCAGCCCATTCCAAAGTGCGAAGAAAAAGTGGCCTAAAAGTGCCCTCTGTAAGCTTCATGGTGAGAGAGATTATGGCATGAATAATACTTTGCTCCACCATATTTATATTCTTCAAAGAGTCAGGGTGTTCGCGACGGAGATCAAGAGCTGCTAAACAATGTTCATATATTTTCGAATGGTAAGTTCCTACAGCCAGTCGGTCCATTGTACCAACTAGACTAGCAAGCATATTGAATGCCAACGAAAGACTTGCATCTCCACAATTTGCAGCAAGGGAGTACAGATTCAGTAAAGGTGAGAGGATAAGCCGGACCTGCAGCCAATAACTCGATGAGATCCAAGGAAAAATAGGCACATCTATGTTTCATCATATGACAAAAGAAAAGAACTGAATAAATTTAGATGGGACATACTGGAACTTTTACAGTCAGTAGCTCTCGAACACGTGCTGCTTTTGCATCTAATTTGGGATGCATTTGAGTGCTACATTCAGGATGCAATACTACCAGATCAAGTATTTCCTTCAGATATGGATTAACAAATTCACCCAGCTTTTCCACAATCACCTCATATGTTGTCAGTACTGATAGCAGCACAGCTATGTCTTGGTTAGAAAGTTCAGCGGCAGTTCTAGTGGAATCATGAGCATAATTTCCACTAGGGCAACATGAAATTTGATGTGATATTAGCATTATATTTTTCATGATTAATGGCAGTTGTGGTAATGCTTTTGATCCAATCACATTTATCAGAGAGCCCACAGTATGAATTAACGCAGAAGACACAGCTGCCTCATCAGAGCCAATTTGATCAATGATTGTTGCAAGGCAGTTGCTATAAACAGGATTATCAGAGGGATATTCTTTTGCTAGTGTTTCAAGCGAAGAAATAGCAGCAATTTTCACTGAAGTGTCCGAATCACCATCTCTGTTAATCAACTCCAGAATCTTTAAGCACAATTTGCTGAAATAAGGACCAGAGCTCTTGTCTACTTTGATAGCAGTAGTACCAGATGTATGTTTCAGTTTTCGTGCTTTCCTTTGATTTTTCTGGACCAAACTGTTTCCTCTGGCCGTTTCAGACAACATCCCAAGTGTCTGTAGAGAAGTACAAATCAATTGCGATCACGTTGGAAAAAAAGGTTAGCTTCCAAGGAAATCAATTAGTGAAAATTACAACATAACCAATAGAACAAAAAATCTGCTAACCAACAAGTACCTTTCTTTTCACATGACTATCTGAATGATCCAACAGCCGAGTAATTCCTGTCAAATATGTTGAAGCACTCATCCATCCTGTAATAGTTTTAAGTATTGTATTTGCAAAATCTCTAACTTCTTTAGTAGTGTCACTAGAAACATCTCTTTTTTTATCTCTGGCACACACACCACACAAGACAACTTCCTCCATAAGTGCCCCAAGAGAACCCTACAAGAGCAAAAAAAGACGGCACATAAAAATAAAGACTAAACAATTTCTGGAGTTCACTGTTAACTTGCCAGTAAATGAATGACAAAAAAATACTAATTAGATTCATAGAGCAAAATAGAACATAGCATAGAGAAAAACGCTAATAGAGCAATAGTTAAACCAAATGAGCTACCTGGATAAAATTAGCAGCTTCCTCAGATTCAAGTTCAAAAATCAATTCTGTATCTTGCAACTTAAATAGAATAAGCCTCATTGCCAAATGTAGCATAAGATGTAGATCTTGCTTCTCATGAACCCTGATGTCTTTTAGTAGCTTACTCAAACAAGGAAACCATAATTTATAGGAAAATTGGTCGCTCACATTTACTGCCAATCCATACTCCCACTCCTGTGACATAGCCAATCTATAATCGCTCTCATGATGTTCAGAGAAGTGTGAAATCCGCTCAACCAACGAGTGTAATAGATGCATGATCACAGTACTCAAACTATTTTCCTTCCCCAAGGTCCTGAAAATAGTATAATAAATTTAGCTAGTTAGCCATATGCTACCTCCGTCCCAAAAAGAATCACACTTTACCTTTGTCAGTTTGTCTTATGTCAAAACTATTTTATGTTTGACCAAGTTTATATAGAAGATTATTAACATTTACGACACCAAATAAGTACATCATGAAACTTACATTTCATGATGAATCTCATGACACTTATTTAGTAATATGAATATTGGTATTCTTTGTATAAACTTAGTCAAACCTAAGATAGTTTAACTTAGGATAAAACTAGAATGCAATTCTTTTTGGGATAGAGTGAGCAAGAAATAAGAGAATGTTAATGAACTTAGGATAGAAAACTACCTTAAGAGGTAAACCATGAGCGTCAATCGCCTATGTTCAGGCACATCTGCTAAAGCTTTAATGAATATCTGCAACAGCAACAGTGCACAACCTTTTCATGCATTGCTGTTCAAGAAAATGAAAAACAGAAAGGAACTTCAAGGAAAACTATAGAGAACCTGAAGAAGCTTTTCTATGCTTGTGGTCCTTGACAACCAACATGGGACTAAGACAGATAATAAATCCTCCAAAACACGTTGTGAGTGGCTGTCATCCTGCAAATATCAGACAGAAGGAAAAAAAAAAAGGTGTTACTAGGAAACCAAAAGGATCTGTGTAGCATTACTTTCACAAACAAATGAGAAAATACAATAAAAGTGGATCTATTTCAAAATCAAAATAAACATTGGCAAGGATTATGATTGTGGTGGTATAAATCAACACACAGAAAGAAGTCTCCTAGAATAAGAAAGAATTTTAAAAGAAACTCCATTCTGAAATGAAGGTCTGTCAATAATGGACCGCAGAAAGATCATATGTGCCCCCAGAAAATTTAAACAGACCTGTTTAATAGCATCCCCAATAGCGACAAACAAATCAACAATATTTTCTGAGACCAGTTGGCGGGCAAGCCTTTCCCAAAGAAGCTATCAAGGAAAAGCCATGATTCCGAGTTCCTACATCGCTGACGGACCGTACACAATCAATAAGAAGACCTACATTGGAGCTGCTGAACATTGCATCCTGCAGGAAGATATGTAATCCATAAATCCAAACAGATAAAGGAACCTCAAAAGAACAACTGGAGTGATCAAATGAAAATAACAAAAGCAAGTACATGGTGACCCGATTGTAGTGTATCTGTAATATCTTTGAGGGCCAGCAGTATCAAGTGTTGAACTTCTTTTACAAAACTGGGTAAATCAGGGATTTCAGATGAGGTATCTTGTAGGTTGTTATACTGACTAACAATTACTGAGACCCATTGATCAGAAAGGAGCTTCGATAGAATCTGGAAAAGAGGTTGCAATAAACCCGACCTGCATGAGGGTGACATGTCAGCCGTAGACAACATAGGGTACACACAAAATAGTTATGTAGTTCCAGACCTTTGCTTCACATCTTTCTTAAGAAACAAGATATCTAGAAGAGAAACAAGAATAGAAGCTACAGAGTTTTCTCCAAATATCTCCTCAAAACTGCAAAACACGTCAAGATTCCGATCTTCATTTCTCTTTATCCTTTTTGAATGTCCTCTTGCGCTATCAAGTGCTAAAATTAATTCAATAAACTTGACCAAAGTGGAAGAATGAACCTGCCACAAGCAAAAATGTAAAAGGGCATATAACAGTAAACATCAAATACAGGGATAATAAAATCCAGGACACAAAAGAAACACTTAAGCAACAGGACAGATGTATTGGTCTTCTGGAAAATGTAAAAATAAAGAAAAGGGTATAGATACAAACATTAATACGCAGTAAAGCATCCCGTGCGGCATTTCGAACTTCGAAACTCTGAGTTCGAACCAAGGAAATAAGGCGTCCAACAACTTTTTCCTGCAAAAGCATATTACCTAAATAAGCATAGTTAAAAGGTTCATGTTTACCTGATCTACTAATTTCCAAACAAAAAAAAATCATATATCAGGCAGAAATGGTAATCTCGACGGGTACAAACATATGCCAAAGTAACCTCATTTATGATCACATACATGTCAGAAATTATAACATTTAAGATCAAATTTTGTCCAAAAGTATAAATAATATCAGAACCAAACATGTGACAAAGTGAGACCTAGCTAGTTATACAGTATAGAACACAAAAAACTAGGAATGGTGGCAAGTTCAAAAGAAATTCAGGAAAAGTGACGATTACCCATTAGCATAATTGCACTCAAATTTCATAGGCTCATGGTACATCAGTCATATAAAAATGACATTGTGATATACTAAGACATGATGCACAATTGCACACCCAACAATTTTTTTATTGGGTTAACATAAATGGATACGCAAGACAAGCAATATCACTTGCTACAAATATAACCTTTAGCAATGCCAAAAATATATTACTGCTTTTGTTCAGTAAATTATCCAATGGCAAATTACTGTATGCAGAACAATTTAGTTGCATTATACAAGAAAAATTCCTAGACAGGAAAAAAAAGAACTCCAAGTTTTTTCCTGTTAAGATGTGCAGATAATTGAAATGGCACCAAACAAGCAGTTCTAAAATAAAGAAAATGTAATGTGGGATGATATAATGCAAGAAAAGAACCTTAGTATCGGTCTTTAAATTATCAAAGAACCCTGGTTGAAGATTCTGCAGGACAGTAAGACATGGCATCACAACAACAGGATCACCTGGAGACGGAGCATCAACCTAAAGTTCTATACAGTTAGTTGAGTCCAGAAGATAATTTTGATATCTGTACTTAAAAGAAGGTTTTGCTCACCTTTAAAGCTTTCATCAGAGGTTCGAACATGTTAAAACCAACATTTGCATGATCTGGTGTTGAGATCAAAACCTACAAAATACAAAGCGGCAGTAAATATGCATAATGGCTATTCTAAACAGAAGGTTTTACTTGACGACATATATAATATCATCCATGGACATATATACAAATCATGATGATGTGTTTACCTCCAAAAGCAAGGCATAAGGTATGCAATTCATGGGTGTATAGGATCTGCTTGCAATTATGTCGATTCTGATACTGATCACGGCGGTCCAGAAGATCAAAGAACAGAGACTTCACATCTTCTGCATGAAATAAGATGCTTCCTACTCCTTTCAGGACTGACAGAACCATAAACTGCAACATGTTTCAAAATATCAACCACCATCAAAAAATAGGTGCCCATGCATATGCATTTGCTTCTGTGGTAGTGATTGAATGAATTATAATGTGTGGGAGTGTGTTAGTAGGCTAGACCGACTTAGTGATTTGACTCGAGA